>WNWK01001326.1:180000-197500 GCA_009830355.1 Cherax destructor
ATGGCCCTCTTCATTAGCGTCGGGATGCATTCACTAAGAACAAATCACAAATCCTTTCTTCTGAATGAGCTGTCTCTCTCAATTTAGTAATAATAATAATAATAATTAATTATTAATATTATTATTTTTTTACGAGAAAGGGCTAAACCCATAAGGGTCATACAGAGCCTGGGGAATGGGAGATAATCCAGACTGACTGGTTTAAGAGAAGGCGTAGTGTCAGTTTCTTAAAACAGAAAACCTTCACGAGAACGAATGCATTCCACTGTCTTACCACAGGCAAGACACTAACTGATTAGGTTTTTAGATTTTGTTCCCAAAGCGGCTAGTTTATTGGGTAACCCATATCATTCCTATGAACGGTAGTGGCTAGTTTACCATAAAAAGAAACCTGCTAGTTTATTGTGCGCTCCATCTTCACCCTGTGGACGGCAGCTACTAGTTTAACCAACACCGTATAGTTATAGAGATAAAAGGTATAAAATACCGACACGATGGAAAAATTAAACACAAATGCAGTATACTGCGATCCTTTATTGTTAAAGGATCGCAGTATACTGCATTTGTGTATATTTTTCCCTATAGTCATCCTGTGGAGGGTGGCGCAAAATTCTATGGGTTCAGTGAAAACCTAGAAACTAGACCCTGTACTTGGGTACATTTACAATTTATATTTAATCTGTTACAAGTTAGACTAGACGAATGGGTGGCTAGGTAACCTAGAAACTTTCCTCAGCTGTCGTAATCTCCGAGGTTTTAGAAATTCTTCAGCACTTATTTCTGCCTCGCACTTTTGAGTACTAGTTTCAGATCATTCATAATTTGGCACAAGTCACTGTAGCCAGCTGGCCCAGTTGTTTACGCACTGGCCTGGAGTTTTACGACTCACCCGCAATGGGTTCAAGCCTCACCCGTTCCTTGGTTTGTACTATTAAAACACAAGAATTATCCTATAACAGAGAAAATGTTGTTTTAAGACCAGTAAGTGATTTATGTTTGCACGTTTACATCTTATGTTACTTGCCTCAGTGTATTGTATATTAGCCTTTACCCTATATACGTGTATCTGTATTTTGTATAATTTCTGTTCTAAGCAGTACGTCTAGGTCTAGGATGGGGGGTGTCACGCCGCCAGGTGTGTGGGCAAAGACAGGTATGAAAAATCAAGTTATATGTGAGCAATGACGCCTTTTTCAAGACTTAAGAGATGACAGCTCCTAGAGATGGAGAGACACTGGTAACGTAACTTGCCCCATCTTGCACCCTGTGTCCCGATCATTCACCCTATGTCTATCATGCACCCTGTGTCCCGATCCGATCATTCACCCAGTGTCTTGATCATGCACCCTGTGTCCCGATCATTCACCCTATGTCTATCATGCTGCCTGTGTCACGATCCGATCATTCACCCAGTGTCTAGATCATGCACCCTGTGTCCCGATCCGATCATTTACCCTGTGTCCCGATCATGCACCCTGTGTCCCAATTATGCACCTTGTGTCCCAATCATGGACCCTGTGTCCTGATCGTGCACCCTGTGTCCCGATCATGCACCCTGTTTCCCGATCATGCACCCTGTGTCCCGATCATGTACCCTGTGTCCCGATCATGTACCCTGTGTCCCGATCATGCACCTTGTGTCCCGATCATGAACCTTGATCACCCCCCCCAGACCCCGATCATACACCACCTGCCTAGATCATGTATCCTAGATCACACCTGCCTAGATCATGTACAGTCGTGTTCCACCCATAACCCATCCTAACTCTGCTCAAACCCAAACCATCTCGACCCCAACCCCTTGCACTAAACCCCCACCAATACCCCACCCCAAACTCTTCATACTCCTCCCCCAACAAACACAAGCGGCCACTCTTCTCTCAGACGCCTTTACGATGCGACAGCGATCTTAATTACACATGATCGTATCCCACTTTCATGGCGGCTTTAATCACACTGTCGCCTGCAGCAACGACCCGCCAGAACGAGCGGCTGTTAACAGGGACGCCAAGCCTACTGTTTGTCATAGGAATATCAATCAATCTGACGGGATAGCATTTTATAGCCGCGATAAAGTTCTTTGAATAGCTTGCGTCAAGGTTGTGGAGGCTCAGTACAGTGTTGACTGTGAAATGTGTACTTTTGTCACTGTTGAGTGTAGCTATGTTCGTATATAGCTGTGTATGATGTCATGTCTGTGGTGTATGATGTTATGGTGTATGATGGTGTCTCTCTCTTGCATATACGCATATGTGTATGGCGTAATGTCTGCAACTATGCACGAGAGTGTATAAGTGAGCTCGGGTATCACTGTGCTCGTGTTCACGAATGCGTACTCTCCTTAATCTGTTTTGGGGGTTGAGTCCTAATATCAATTAGACTGCAAGAGCTCTGAGGACTAAGCTCATTCAGTACTAAACGTCTGCGAGAGATGCTCACAATGTCTTAGATTTCAGCGCTTGCGAGGCAAGAAACACAGTACTGACTGTGGCAGAGCTAGAATGATCCGCGGGACTTAAGAAAAATAGAAGAGTGTACTTTGACATAAGCCATTCTAAAATCCAACGGGCCATAGTTACAGTGAATACTTGAGGCCATTACACGGGTGGGACCTCAGGGAAATTTTAAGGGAGGCTTTCGACATAATATTTTTTATTGATGAGGGTTATTTGATTTAAGTGGGATAGTCATTTTTTGTAGGACTATTGGTTTGAATGGATTACATTTTTGTAATGTAGGTTTGGCTTGCTAGTGTTGGTGTGAATGATTGTATTTCGCTTTTCACTTATATAAATGCTTAATAGCATTACAGGTCAAAGAGCACTGTAAATTGTTGAACTTTCTTCGTTCCATCACGAGGGAAGTGATTCCTAAGACGGTTGATGCCACACCAGAGTAAGGTCATGACTCCATTTGGTATTAGGAATAAAGTACCAGTTAGAAAGAAGGGGCAGACACCCTCTTCTACTAGCAATTCCTATTTCAGTGGCTGGAGGAAAGTGTCAGTGTGATGCGTGGAGGTGAGCCTCAGGAGGGAAGTGTCAGTGTGATACGTGGAGGTGAGCCTCAGGAGGGAAGTGTCAGTGTGATACGTGGAGGTGAGCCTCAGGAGGGAAGTGTCAGTGTGATACGTGGAGGTGAGCCTCAGGAGGGAAGTGTCAGTGTGATACGTGGAGGTGAGCCTCAGGAGGGAAGTGTCAGTGTGATACGTGGAGGTGAGCCTCAGGAGGGAAGTGTCAGTGTGATACGTGGAGGTGAGCCTCAGGAGGGAAGTGTCAGTGTGATGCGTGGAGGTGAGCCTCAGGAGGAGTGTCAGTGTGATACGTGGAGTGAGCCTCAGGAGGGAAGTGTCAGTGTGATGCGTGGAGGTGAGCCTCAGGAGGAAAGTGTCAGTGTGATACGTGGTGGTGAGCCTCAGGAGGGAAGTGTCAGTGTGATGCGTGGAGGTGAGCCTCAGGAGGGAAGTGTCAGTGTGATGCGTGGAGGTGAGCCTCAGGAGGGAAGTGTCAGTGTGATGCGTGGAGGTGAGCCTCAGGAGGGAAGTGTCAGTGTGATGCGTGGAGGTGAGCCTCAGGAGGGAAGTGTCAGTGTGGTGGTGTGGGATCCCTGTATAAACTCAGTGCTGGTGCGCGCACACTATTTTTTTTAACGCAAACTTGGTTATTATATCGAATTTCAACGCATCATCTAAAATCTCAGGCAGGATATCAACATCTGACCATCACACAGGCTGACCATCACACAGGCTGACCATCACACAGGCTGACCATCACACAGGCTGACCATCACACAGGCTGACCATCACACAGGCTGACCATCACACAGGCTGACCATCACACAGGCTGACCATCACACAGGCTGACCATCACACAGGCTGACCATCACACAGGCTGACCATCACACAGGCTGACCATCACACAGGCTGACCATCACACAGGCTGACCATCACACAGGCTGACCATCACACAGGCTGACCATCACACAGGCTGACCATCACACAGGCTGACCATCACACAGGCTGACCATCACATCTCTCTTAACTATCGCACAGACGTAGAAGCTCCATGAATAGAATACGACTGCTCTCCATATTTTTTCCATTAATATTAATATTATTATGCTAACAAAAAAGCATATTTATTACACGATTGATTGTTTCCAGATGAATAAGAGACGTGCTACAGTATAGTATCATTACTGTCAAAACGTTTCGCCTTCTTAACAGTCTTCTTCAGTCGAATAAAGGCGGTGGCTTTAATATTAGAGACCGCAGATGCAGCGGAGAAATAAACATCAAGTGATCAGTCTCTCAGCCTTGAAGAAGTAATTCTGTTTACATCAGTCCCTCAGCACTGAGAAGTGTTCGGCTGGGTTTAATTGGTGTCGTGAGTACGGAAATAAATTCTTAGGTAGTGGTGGTTTTGATAAGGACTTGCCTTGTATGGGCCAGTAGGCCTTCTGCAGTGTTCCTCCATTCTTATTCTTATGTTCTTATGTTCTATAGCCTCGATCAATGTAAACTGAGGCCTGAGAATAGAGCCTTTTATGCTGGAGCTAGAAGTGAGGTGAGGAAGTAGGAGCTGGCTTGTCTGGCATGCTCAATAAGTCATGCTGTTTCGGGTGGCCGTCGATATATACGTCTACTCTGATAAGTACATCATGATCATATTCCCTGTTTATCAAAACATGAGGAAGAATAGTGAAATTTTCAAGTTTTGATTCTCTATTCTCGAGACACAAAATAAGACGTTCATCCGCATTTATAATTTCTGAAAAATTTGATTTTGATCGTATGTTATTTCAACACTTTCTTTGGTTTCGCTCAACAATTTATCGTAAAGTGCCGCCACACTGAGGTGCGTCTGATGAATGCATCAGGAGGTAATAATGCCAAGCAGACCGAGGTGCTCCACAATGTTAAGAAAGTTTGCAGATCTGAAGCTAACTTTTCTTTTTGTCGTTTTCTGCTTGTAAAAGAAGTCTACAAGCGATACCTGATGAGTGGTGCAGCAGAATACAGAAAATGCAGCAATAATTTTTAAACGTTAGACGTCGTATTCCAGCTCAACGAGCACCGTCGTATCTCAGCTCAACGTACACCGTTGTATCCCAGCTCAACGTACACCGTCGTATTCCAGCTCAACGTACACCGTCGTATTCCAGCTCAACGTACACCGTTGTATCCCAGCTCAACGTACACCGTTGTATCCCAGCTCAACGTACACCGTCGTATCCCAGCTCAACGTGTGCCGTCGTATCCCAGCTCAACGTACACCGTTGTATCCCAGCTCAACGTACACCGTTGTATCCCAGCTCAACGTACACCATCGTATCCCAGCTCAACGTGTGCCGTCGTATCCCAGCTCAACGTACACCGTTGTATCCCAGCTCAACGTACACCGTCGTATCCCAGCTCAACGTGTGCCGTCGTATCCCAGCTCCGCTGTATATTTATAGTACAAGGCCACTCTGGTACCTGTCTCATCTGGATTGAACTTCATTTCTGGTATTAGTCTCAGTTCACTGTCAAATGCTTCCCCCTTCTCTGATAAGAATGACTTTCATACCTTGCATTATTCTTGTGAGAGCTTCACTGCACCACAATTTATAGCTGTTTCTTTTATTTTCCTTCTGTTTCTGAGGGAACTGGATACGAATGCACTCGCTTAAGAAACATTTACTTCTAATACAGGAGTGTAGGAGACGGGGTATATATAGCCTTTCAATAATGGTGAGTACACACCTTTCTTTTTCACCGATGCTGTGCTGTTCATATCTGTTCTATGGTGCATCCTGGCTTGGGCGTGAGGCTATACACGTGATTACACATCTGCTTAAAATATGAGGTGATATCCTGCAAGCAGCGCAACACTGGCTGACTCTTGCTAGCAGTTTAACGCTGGCTGACCCTGGCAAGGGGCGCAACACTGGCTGACCCTGGCAAGGGGCGCAACACTGACTGACTCTGACAAGGGGCGCAACACTGGCTGACCCTGGCAAGGGGCGCAACACTGGCTGACCCTGGCAAGGGGCGCAACACTGGCTGACCCTGGCAAGGGGCGCAACACTGGCTGACCCTGGCAAGCGGCGCAACATTGGCTGGCCTGGAAAAGCGGCGCAACACTGACTGACCCTTGGAAAGCAGTGCAACACTGGCTGACCCTGGCAAGCGACGCAACGCTGGCTGACTTTTGAAAGCGATGCAACACTGGCTGACCCTGGAAAGCGGCGCAACACTGGCTTGTTCCAGGACAACCTTCACTCCTGCTGACTCAGGCTCAAGGCAGTAGGAATAGTTTTCACAAATCGCATATATACACAAATGAGTGTTAGAAGCTGGTCACTCTTATATAAATTCCTTAACGTTCTGCAGAGGAGAACATGGAGAACGCAGGAGAACATTCACCACTGAGAATGACAACAGAATTCTAAACGCTTTCGTGATCTCTTATACACTTTCTCAATAGTGAAAGCAATGAAGAAAACGGTTTCTTCTAGGTTGGACAAGTGGGAGGGTGGAAATGGTTGATTTTGAGAAAGACTTGCCTAGTGTGGGCCAGTAGGCCTGCTGCAGCGTTTTTCCAATCTTATGTTCATATGTTTTATAGCAGAGATACAACCAAATTCAGCTACAAATTCAGCTCATGAGTAAGGTGCGAACTCAGAAGGTTCGCACCTTACTCATGAAGCCTGGGACAGTAGGCTTACTGCAGGGCATGTCCACTTTTCAGCACAGAACTACACTATGTCATGTAATGAGTGACCCTCGTCTGTAATCCTTCCGACACCAGACTCGACTGAAGATTTATTCTGCTGCTGTGATGATGAGTGACTTCAGCGGCCAATACATCTCTTCCCTTAACAGTTTGCTGCAATATTTTATCAGCATTCTTTTCGATTTAGTGTATCAGTTTCTCCATCGTGAAAAGAAGTAAAAGTTTTGTAAGAATTATAATCTGTCCAACACTTCGTACGTTATGACTCTTGAAATCATAATAACACGACAGCAGAGAAATCAGGGACCGAGTGAGGTTCAGGACTCACTTGCCATGGGTTCCAACCTCCCATTCGTTCCTTGATACGTCGTACTTTGTTCCAGAGTGTTCAGACTTGTTCAAGAAGGATCTTGGTTGTCCTGATGGATGCTCTTCCCGTTTTTCTAAAGCAACGATGGTTAACAAGTTTTGTCATGGAATGGCAGGATTACTGACAAATATGTTAAGAAAGCACCGTCTGCTTCACAAACCATTATTTAAAAAAGAATGAATCGCTTGATGAGAATCCTCTTCTAAAAGCTCGCCACTGAGGGAGCCTTTAAAAGTGTTGCTGCCTTTAAAAGAGCTCTGTCTTTAAAAGTGTTGCTCTGCACATAGTGCCTTCTTACCAGATGTTTAAGAGCGGACAGAGGGTCGAACCTTCACCACTAAACATTATACTGCTTATGTGTTTATTTTTCCATTGTGTCGGTATTTTATACCATTTATTTCCACTAATTTTGCTTAATGACTCACACAGGTTTAGCACTATACATAAATATTTTCCGAAATGCAATGAATATTTAAATCCAGTCCTGCAATAGAAAATCGACTGGTTATGATGCAGGCAGCGACTAAATGAAAGTGCCCTTTCTTTTGTAACACTGAACACTTTAAAGAATCGAATAGCTATTGAAAGTTGTGATAGTGCTACGTGGGGAACACGGAACACGCCAACACCTGTGATAGTCTAAACCAAAGTGTTTGCTGGAAATTTTGTAAAATGAATTCAAACATCACAGGGACTGAGGAAAAAATATAATGGTGAACTGTTATATTCAAGGGGAAGCACTAAGCTCGTATTAGCTATACATAGCCTGGGAAATGTGGGGGGGATAGAGGGGGTTAAATAAATGTGATCCTAGGATTTTTCTTTGAGAATGGAGTTCCATAGTTTGGGCCTGGGACACAGTGCATGCTCTCAGTGGTCTCTTCGAGGTCAACTTGGGCTAGAATTATCTCAGGAATTGTTGTGATGTCGACAGTGTTTTGAATCCCATTCACGGGGGAGAAAAAGTCTTTTGGGTATTCCACTCATTTCTCTTTGATGGTCAGTGTATAGTTCATCTCCTTTAAGTACGAACCCGATACTAGATGTGGTTTTTGTCCTAGATTTTTGTATCCATTTGTATTTTGTATCCATTTTTTTTTGTTCCCAGTCTCTCCTGTACACTATGTGACGCATTCAGTTTGAGCTCAGTGGTCTCCCTGTATCCTCTCTTGTATGTAATGGTATGTGTCTGAATCACACTGCAAGTACCCTTCAGTTCCTCTCGAAAAGCTGCTTCAGAGCCATGTTAGTCATATCGTCCTCCGCAAATATCAGTAAGGTCACCACTGATTTGATCCTCGCTGATGTTCTTATTATTGAAATTGATTTCTACTGAAAGCTCCCAAGTCTTGCTTGTGTTTCGCTGCTAGTAAATAAGTAAGTTTATTTCGGTACAGGTACACATAAACACAGTTACGCAAATTATCATACATAGTAACAGCATATGTGTAAATTACCCAGGATAACCCAAAAAAGTCAGACAAAGTGACTTATTTCCATTGTATCCCCACCGGTAATTATTCTATCAATAAAATTTAATATTTAACCTCCCTCCCTCCCGTTTCGGTTTTCAATTTCTTTCATCTAATTTAACCCCAAGCTAATCCTCCTCAATGCTTTTTAGCTGGTCCAAACAACAGTTTTCCCCCCTTATTAAAATCAGGTAAATTTAGTTAATTTAATTCGTTGTTAGTTAATAACCCCTAATGTTATTTTTTCTTGTTTAAATCAACTTTTCAGTGAAGTATATTCTTCGGTCAGCACATGAGCATTTAGCCTCGCTCAAGCATATGCCTACCCAGCCTACTCTTCCTAGGCTGTTTCTCTCTCTCTCTCCATCTTTCTTTTTTATGCTCTCTATTCCTTATTTTCATTCACTAAACCCATTTCCCTTCCCGTCATCGACCCCATCTCCCTTCCTTCACCACCATTCAAAACCACAATCCATAGCTACACATTAAGGACGCTTTCTCCCCTCTTACTCTCTCCCCTCAACCAACCCCCCAGCCTCAATTTCTTACTTCTACCTCAATCAACCCCAACATCCCCTACCCAACTAATAATCCCCTCTCAACCATCCGCTATTCCTGGCCATTAACCTATCTCCTACCCCAACCACTATTTCCCACTCAACCATCCCCTACTCTAACCACTACCCTAACCTAGTCAAACTCCTACACTAGCCTCTAGTCCCCTCCTCTCAACCAACCCTCTACAGAACCACTACTCTACTGGTTAAATCCCACTGGATTTATGCCACCCCAACCTAAATCCTTGTAGCGGAATGCACCTAAATCGCTCCCCCCCCTCTCACCACCAGTTAAATCCCTCCCCCCGTAAAATCCAGCTAGTTAAATCGTCAACGAGGATCCTTCTTCCCTCCTTATTTCCCCCCCCCCTTACCTCACTCCTGCCTTATCTCCCTCCTTCCTTGCCTTCATCTTCTACCTCCTTCCCTGCTTGCATTCTCACCTCACCTCCTCCTTTATCTCTTCCTTAACTCGCCCCTCCTTTCCTCCCCACTTCTTACCTTCCCCTTCCCTTACTTGCCTGATGTCTAAAGAGAGAGAGAGAGAGAGAGAGAGAGAGAGAGAGAGAGAGAGAGAGAGAGAGGAGGGAGAGAGAAAAATTAGATCCGGCAGACGGGTCGAAGCTGAGGCTTTAGCTGGAAAATCTCTAGTATCCAACGCCTCTCTGCCATATTACTTGATTAAATTATAAATTCTAATGCTCTAAAAGAGAGGGGAGGGGTATGTTAGTGGGAGGGGGTATGTTGGCCGGGAGGGGTGGAAGAATTGGGAAAGGGGCAAGCGGACATGGGGTGTCCACGCTCGTGCGTGTTTGTACTCGTTTATTTGTTCCCACCTCTTTGTAGCTGCATGGGTCAGATATCAGCTCCTGGCCCTTTCTCTTAGCTTGCCACTCGTAGGATGTACTCCCATCTAGCCTCGTGGGACGGATTGTCTTCTGTTAGTGGGACGGATTGTGAAGGACCTGCCTAGTATGGGCCAACAGGCCTGCTGCAGTGTTCCTCCTTTCTTATGTTCTTATGTTCTTATGATTGCAGGGGTCTAGACTCAGCTCCTGGCCCCGTTACTGGGTTCACTTCCGGCTGCGTGAGTCCTATCATAGCTTTTCTTGAAATGAGGGCTAGCAGATAGAACACAAAGAGAAGTAGTACACAGCGAAATACAGCATCAGCGAAGTAAAGAGCTTGGTACCACAAGGCAAGGTCCTGGCGCCTCTCCTGTTTCTTATCCTCATAGCAGATGTAGATGAAAACATCGCCACAGTTTTGTATTATTTACGGATGACACCAAGATAAGCATGAAAATCACCTCGGTAGAAGACACCCACAAAAATAAAAAAAATAAAATGGTGGACGATATAAGCAGAGTTGACCAGTGGGCAGTGGAGAACAACATGACAAATGGTGTAAAACCGACAAGTTGAAGATTGAGACACTTATGCAACATATGGGAATCTTTATTGAAGAAAAGTTTAGCCACACAGTGGCTTCATCAGTCCAACACAAAGCAGAAAGGTGTAAGGAGAGGAGTTTGAGGTGATCAGTTCCTCAGCCTGGAGTTAATGGGTTCAGTCCATCAATCTTCTACAAGAGTGACGGACTGAACACATCGACTCCAGGTTGAGGGACTGATCACCTCAAACTCCTCTCCTTACACCTTTCTACTTTGTGTTGGACTGATGAAGCCACTGTGTGGCGAAACGTTTCTTCAATAAAGATTCCCATATGTTGCATAAGTGTCTCAATCTTCAACATGACGTTTATTGGTGATAAGTTCCAGCTGCTTAGATATGAAAAGAATGAAGCACTCAAAAGGGATATTGTGTACAAAACCAAAGAGGCTCATCAAATACCACGAAAGGAACACGAAAAAGATCTGAGAGTAATTATGTCGGCTGACCTTCCTTTCAAAGAACACAATAAGGCAAATGTTGCGACGGCCAGGAAAATAATGGAGTGGATAATGAGAACGTTCAAAACAAGGGTAATAGTGCTAATGGTGACATTCAAATCTCTTGTAGACTCTCATTAAGAGTATTGTTCAGTGCTGCGGGCACCGTTCAGGGCAGGGGAGATATCAGAGGGCACCGTTAAGGGCAGGGGAGATATCAGAGGGCACCGTTAAGGGCAGGGGAGATATCAGAGGGCACCGTTCAGGGCAGGGAAGATATCACAGCTGGATCAGATACAGAACTCATATACGACCAGAAAAGAGCCAATAAAGCATTTAAATTATTGGGAACGCCTTGAAGACCTCAATGTACACTCGCTGGAGTGGAGGAAAGAGACATGATAACATATACGAGGTAAGTACCAGAGGGTTTAGTTCCTTGTGCCTTGGGCACAAGGAGAGAACATTGTATCAACATCCGTGGTCCCAAACTATTCAACAACTTATCAGAGGATATAAGAAACACGGCGGGAATAAATGCAGAAGTCTTCAGAAGGAAACATCAACCAGGCTTCTTGTACAAGCCTGGTAACACACACACACACACACACACACACACAATATAGATTTTTTTCCTACGCTTGACATAAATCTTACCTCTTGTATGTATCTGGGTATTTAAGAAGGAAATAGATCCATTTATCTCACTCATGGTAATGAAAATAGAGAAAACACGAAACTGTTTTATCTTGTAATTCATCAAAGCTTTAATTGCACAGCCAAAGACAGACAATACCAACAAATTTCGTCCAATTAGTCTGAGGTGTCAGGGTGTCTTTCAAAACCTTAGTATATTAAAAAAAGGTCTATCCTCGTTGTTCATGCAAAATTTTATATTGTAAAATAGAGTTACTATGAAAACTTCTTAGTCTTATCAAGTCACTAAAAATGGATGGGTTTAGACGAGTAACTTATGTGCGTGTTTTTTTTTTTTCAAGAGGAAGTAATGAGACGGAGAATAAGCCTAGTTACTGAACGACTACTTTTCTTTGACTTAACTACGAGTACCCGTGATTGTCAGTTAAAATTGTGTGTATCATGGACATGTGTGTGTCTGAGGTGACCTGTCATTGGGTGTATCTTCTACCCGACTCAGCAAGACGTGTGCATATGAAGTCAAGATTAGAAAATCAAGCTTTTACTGGGACAACGTTTCGCTCAAGGAAGGACTTTGTCAATCTTTTTATAAGGCTCTGCCATGAGCGAAACGTTCTCATAACAACAGTTGGCTCTGCATGTTGTGTCTTTGCACCTATACTTATAGGCAATGCGCCTGTACGTTGAGTAACTCTTCGACCACCATTGCAAAATTCACCGCTGAATTCAACCCAACTTGAAATTTTATCTTGAAAAAGTAACTTGGAGTGACGTCTTAACTCTTGTCTTATCAGACACAGGGAAGAACACGAGGCGAGCAAAGCACAAGCAAATTATCCAACTCGAGACTAAATACTGCTAAGTAATATTAATCTTCCTCTCTCTTTACCCTACCCTAAATTCCTAACTCCTACCCTCCCTCCCTAGACACCTCACTCTTCCTTAACAACCCACCCCCCTTCACCCTCTTCCTCTCTACTCCAGCTGTGCTAAAACGAAACCTTTGAAACTTCCGTAGCTGATGAATCTTTTGGTGGAACACTTGACCATATCTTCAGTGCCCTTACTGACGTCTCTTAACTCAGACTCACAGATTTTAACACGTTTTCAACCCGTCCTGACTGATGGGCTATGACAGGGGAAACATAGGAAGCTTTTATTCCAACTATGCCACTGTTATATAGAATAAGATAGATCCAATTATGCTGAAAAAAATCTCATGTAACTATGTTTCATCCTGTGTAGAAAGAGGAAAAAGGTACAATACCATGACTGGAAAAATACACAAATAGCCAGCACACCGGAGAGAAAATCTTATGACGACGTTTCGGTCTGATTTGGACCGAAACGTCGTCATAAGCTTCTCTCTTTGTGCGGGTTATTTGAGTATTCATCCTGTGTGATGGAATATTACGAGGATAATAGTTTTTGTTTCACACTATGGAACTATCATATAGGACTGGGCAGTCGCACACTGCGGGTATTTTAAAAAAATGCAACTCTCATAGAGCTAAAAAACAAAAATCACTACGACTATTCCCACGATGTAATCAGCATACAGAACAGAGGAGCGACGCGCTGAAGATGAATCCAGATTTTTTAAAATAAAAAAAATCCTTTATCTAATCCTCATAAATTTGAAAGTGAAGAGGAAGAGTTACTGATTCAAGTCTCGGGAGGAACATACGGTTGCTTACTCAAGGCACAATATTCTCAGAGTGGATGAGAGTTGTGTTTGGTATCTTTAGCAAGAGAGGGCAGTTTTATGGCAAGTGATGCTTGCTATCTCTACCAGCCTCCAAGAGACAAGCACCAAACTGTCTCGCTACCAATTTAACCAACCAGCTAAGGACTATCAAAATTAAAAGTCAAGAATAAATCTGCTTATCTAGCATCAGAGTTGGCGGTGCTAGTGGCACAGTATCTAGGCGCCTCCCTCCCTCTCTCACTCCCTCCCTCCCTCTCTCTCTCTCTCATTCCCTCCCTCCCTCCCTCCCTACTTTCCCAAGGTTTCTCTCTCTCTCTCTCTCTCTCTCTCTCTCTCTCTCTCTCTCTCTCTCTCTCTCTCTCTCTCTCTTTCTCTATGCCTATATCATTTTAACGATCACTACATCACTCTCATCATTAAACACCGACCTCATGTACACTTTAGGTCAACATCTCGTAAGTTCACTCCCCATCCCCTAAAGTTATAACGAAAAATGCCTAACCAACACATTGCCACCACTGTCCCTCCTCCACCCCTTTCTCTCTCTCTCCCTTCCGTCCACTAAAGTTCCACTTTAAAACCTACCCACCTCTCCACACCAAAGTTTTCACGCAAAGGCCACCCTGTCATATACTCTCCACCTGCATGAGCCATTGCCCTTTACACCCACACAAAAATGAGAGAAAGAGAGAGAGAGAGAGAGAGAGAGAGAGAGAGAGAGAGAGAGAGAGAGAGAGAGAGAGAGAGAATATATGAATGGTTGGATGGATATATGTAGAGTGGTTTGGGTACTGTGTCTTGACTGTGGGTTCAACAGAGAGTGTTGGGCTGGCGTCAGTGTGGACTATGCGGGCCAGGCGGCGGCCCTAAAGGAACATGCCGTTTATAAACACAGAGACTCATGCAATTTGTCGCAATAGTCCCGCTTCGTATATACCACCTCAAGTTATATCACAAGGCAATGCTACAGCACGGCGCTTCAAATTTATGCTGATGCTGTTGATGCTGTTTATAATACTATTACTTTCCAATACGGCGATTATTGCTACCTATTACTACAGCTATTTTTAATATATGCTTGTTTCTATTGATTTTTAAATATAACACTGTCTTTACTATTTATAATCTGGCTCTACTGCTCTAATGCATTTTTATTAATTTTTTTTAATACTCTTACTATTACTACTACTTCTTATGCACTTTTTATTTATAATCTTTCTACTACTACTTTTAATCTCTTACATCAAAACATTGGAAAAAAAAAACAGCAAAACTGCACCTCATTACCCTAGCAAAATAGGAAAAGTGTAAATAGCGTAGCCCTAAATGCTCCCTGTCGCTATGAAATTCCTCACACACAATGTAACAAATCATTTATTGAACAGTGGGAAAAAATTAGTCAAGAGAAAATCAAAGATGTGTCAAACACGTACTAGACGGTTAAAGAGCTCTATAGCAGCTGGGAATCTGATATTATTATACACGGAGCATATTGTAAGCAAGGGTGAAAAAAAAATCCTTGAATTGTCCTTGACTGCTGTTTTATTCGATTTCAGCGTCTCACAAGGCAAGTGGAGACCTGTTACTGTCACCACCCTTACCCTGAAGTCACTGCTTTATTTATTTTCCTGCCCCTGACCTGCCATGTGGCCTGAGTTTGTGTACGACCTTCATGTGGCACACACTGGGATATTTACTTCAGTGTCAGGCAGAAACATACAGTCCTGAATATATTACACAGGGTGTTTCAAAGAGATGGACCCAATTTCAAAGCAGAATATAAAGGTCCATCTCTCTGAAACACCCTGTATTTCTATCTCAATTTAAGTTTGTGCTATATATTCATATATTTAATCAATGTTTCCGTTTCACTTATATTCACAGTCTTCAGTATATAGATAAAAGGTAATCCCAACCAAACATATAATGTAATCAAACCCAAGGTTGTGTTCTCATCACCAAGATAAAAAAAAATACGTTTAAGCCCAAACAAAGACTGTAATCACACAAAGAATATGATTATACCCAAACAAATGTATTGACCGCTAACCAGATAATGCAAACAAACAGACAAACAGAAATAATGAGGCCACAGTTTAACACTTAATGAGGATAAAATTAAAACACCGACCAAATGCTATTAAAGACGATCTACACAGAAAAAAAAAATCACGAAGAACAAAATCTGAAGATGGAGAGTTTCTACAAAAAATAAACACAGTCGGAAATACTTCATTCAAAATCAAATAAAACTAATTTAAGTAATTAAAAAAAAACAGAAAAATGTAATAAATTAAAAAATAATTAACAGCAATATACTCGAACATTCAGATGATAAAAGCAATATTTTCACTGCTATTTTGTTTTTAATCCCAGTTATTGATCCCCAGTTCTTAAACCTCCAGTTCTTGATCCCCAGTTCTTAAACCTCCAGTTCTTGATCCCCAGTTCTTAAACCTCCAGTTCTTGATCCCCAGTTCCTATGCCTCCACCTATGACCCGCAGTTCTCTAGTCCCAATACTTAAACTCCAGTTCTTGAACCCCCCAGTTCTTTAGTTGAAGCAACCAGGACGGGTAGATGAGGCTATGAGGCGACTGATCTCTCGACCTCATCAAGAAAGGAGGGTGACTTGGGCCTGGCGAAGGGATCTTGATCCAAGTAAATGGAGCCCCTGTTCCCTTCGCTGGATCAGACTTGATTGCCATTCGATCCCCAGGCCCTTAGACCCGTAAAAAGTTCACTACTGCTACTATTTCTCACTACTCATCTAAAGAGGGTACTGACTAGATCTACTAATTGTACCACTGTATCCTTACGCTATAACTATTGCCATTCGACAACTACCCCTTACTACGTGTTCACTACTACTACTATTTCTACTACTACTACTACTACTACTGTTACTACTACTACTACTATTGTTACTACTCTACTACTACTACAACTATTACTACTACTGTTTCTACCAGTACAACTACCATACTACTGTTTCTACGACTACTACAACTAATAATAATAGAAGATTTTAACAAAATTAAGATCAGAATCTGAATTTGTTAGAAACCCAGGTGAGGGAGAGAGAGAGTGAGAGAGGGATTGAGAGAGAGAGGGAGTGAGAGAGAGGGAGTGAGAGAGAGGGGAGAGAGAGAGAGAGAGTGAAAGAGAGGGAGGGGGAGAGAGAGGGAGGGAGAGAGAGAGAGAGAGAGAGAGAGAGAGAGAGAGAGAGAGAGAGAGAGAGAGAGAGAGAGAGAGGGTAGTTTGCAAAATAAAACACTGAACTCTTCAAGACCCCCAAATTACGTCTATTTTCATTTCTTTCTTATTTTTTTACACACAATATCCGGAAACTTTTTTTCGAGTGTGGGATAAACGAATGAAACGAGGCGTCCGCGGCAATGTAATTGCTGTTATGGAAATTACATTGCGATCGCCAATATGAAGCGGAATCAACGAATGTCTCAAAAGTGTCAATAATACCGTAACCGAACAATGTACCGCTTAATCGGATACGTAATCGGCCTAATGATAAATATAATCTGAAACATAATCGCTTTTTCCGACGCTAATACCTCCCACGAATGTTAATAATAATTGAATATAATTCGGACGCAAGATAATTAAGTCTGGAAAAAGAAACATTAAAAAAAGGGCTGAATAATTATGTAGAATTATTCAAAGCAAAGGAAAATATTAATTAAGGGGGATCCCCCAAATCACTCCTAACTGCATTATCCACATTAAAGCACATAAAATTTGCAAAATTCCACTGACAAAATGATTTAGTTCAGTTAAAAGGATACAACACACGAAAAAATATATATATTTTTAAAAAATTTTAAAAATTTTTTTTTTTTTAAAAAATTTTTTTTATTTTTTTTAAAATTAAATTTTAAAATTTTTAAATTTAAAAATTTAAATTTAAAATTTTTTTAAAATTTTTAAAAAATTTTTAATTTTTAAAAAATTAAAAAAAATTTTATTTTTTTTAAAATTTAAATTAAATAAAAAATTTAATTTTAAAAAATTAATTAAATTTTAATTTTTAAAAAATTTTTTTTTAAAAAAAATTTTTTTAAAAAAAAAAAAAAAAAAAAAAAAAAAAAAAAAAAAAAAAAAAAAAAAAAAAA
>WNWK01001326.1:202500-232500 GCA_009830355.1 Cherax destructor
CTGGTAGGAGAGGTAGCTGGGATGCTATATAATAAGGAGTGTCTTCCTAAACCAAGAAGAACGGAAAAGAAAGGTGGGATGGTCTGGTAATCGCGAAATGAAAAAAATCTAGGGAGCTACAACATGATTCACGATAACATGAAGTAGAGTCAGAGCCCATGGTTTATGCAGAGCTTGAAGAAGGCAAAGACATAGAGCAAGATAGTTTGAAAAAAATATATACATAACTGTAATGACAGAAGAAGACAGGTAAATGTGCGGGAGATATAGGAATGAATCAAGAATAAGATAAGAGGCATAAAAGGGGAAGGGAAGCAGTTCGGAAACGACAACTGAGGTAGACAAAACAGAACCATAAGTAGTGTCACGTAATGTGATAGCGAAGTTCAAGATATTAAACTTGAAGAAGGAAACGAAACCTCTGAAAATGACATGAAAGATATGTGCGGACTAAG
Organism: Cherax destructor; assembly: GCA_009830355.1. NCBI lineage: Eukaryota > Metazoa > Arthropoda > Malacostraca > Decapoda > Parastacidae > Cherax > Cherax destructor. The sequence continues at coordinate 202,956 of WNWK01001326.1, forward strand.
AAGGTGAATTCAAGACGTTTATATTTAGAAAATAACTTAAGCATTACCAAGACAACATCTCCCCGTGGGTCCTTAGAGAGGGAGCAGAGACGCTGTGTGTACCACTAACCACAATCTTCAACACATCCCTCGAAACTGGGCAACTACCTGAGGTATGGAAGACGGCAAATGTAGTTCCCATTTTTAAGACAGGAGACAGAAACGAGACATTAAACTATAGACCAGTGTCACTGACATGTATAGTATGCAAAGTCATGGAGAAGATTATCAGAAGGAGAATGATGGAACACCTGGAACGGAAAAAGATTATACACGACAACCAGCACGGATTCATGGAAGGCAAATCCTGTGTCACAAACCTTCTGGAGTTCTATGACAAAGTAACAGAAGTAAGACACGAGAGAGAGGGGTGGGTTGATTGTATTTTCGTGGACTGCAGGAAGGCCTTCGACACAGTTCCTCACAAGAGATTAGTGCACAAGCAAGAGGATCAGGCGTGTATAACAGGAAGGGCACTGCAATGGATCAGAGAATACCTGACAGGGAGGCAACAACGGGTCATGGTACGTGACAAGGTATCACAGTAGGCGCCTGTGACGAGTGGGGTCCCACAGGGGTCAGTCCTAGGACCAGTGCTATTCTTGGTATATGTGAATGACATGACGGAAGGGATAGACTCAGAAGTGTCTTTGTTCGCAGATGAAATGAAGTTAATGAGGAGAATTAAATCAGATGAGGATCAGGCAGGTCTTCAAAGAGACGTGGAGATGCTGGACACCTGGTCCAGCAACTGGCTTCTCGAATTTAACCCCGCCAAATGCAAAGTCATGAAGATCGGGGAAGGGCAAAGAAGACCGCAGACAGAGTATAGGCTAGGTGGCCAAAGACTGCAAACCTCGCTCAAGGAGAAACATCTTGGGGTGAGTATAACACCAAGCACGTCTCCGGAAGCACACATCAACCAGATAACTGCTGCAGTATACGGGCGACTGGCAAACCTGAGAATAGCGTTCCGATACCTTAGTAAGGAATCGTTCAAGACACTGTACACCGTGTACGACAGGCCCATACTAGAGTATACAGCACCAGTTTGGAACCCATACCTGGTCAAGCATGTCAAGAAATTAGAGAAAGTGCAAAGGTTCGCGACAAGGTTAGTTTCAGAGCTAAGAGGAATGTCCTACGAAGAAAGGTTAAGGGAAATAGGCCTGACAACACTGGAGGACAGGAGGGTTAGGGAAGATATGATAACGAGATACAAAATACTGCGTGGAACAGACAAGGTGGATAGAGACGGGATGTTCCAGGGAGGGAACACATAAACAAGGGGTCACAATTGGAAGTTGAAGACTCAGATGAGTAAAGGGATGTTAGGAAGTATTTCTTCGGCCATAGAGTAGTCAGGAAGTGGAATAGTCTATCAAGTGATGTAGTGGAGGCAGGAACCATACATAGTTTTAAGACGAGGTATGATAAAGCTCATGGAGCAGGGAGAGAGGGGACCCAGTAGCGATCAGTGTAGAGGCGGGGCCAGGAGCAGAGTCTCGACCCCTGCAACCACAATTAGGTGAGTACAATTAGGCGAGTACACACACACACACACAAACAACACACACACCCACAAATGATCTCGTCTTATTCTTGAGGATTCCACAGAGACGCTTTTAACACAATGTACTCTAAGACCAGTTTCTGAAGATGACCCTTACGTCTTGGTGTTAACTAACCTATTTGTTTCCCACCCCCTCCCTCCTTCGTCCATCTTCCTCCTCTCTCTCCCCCCTCCCTCCTTCGCCCCTTCTTCCTCCTCTCTCTCACTCCTCCCTCCTTCGCCCCTTCCACTCTCTCTCTCTTTCTCTTATTCCATCTCCATTCTCTGTCTCCTTTCTCCCCCGCCCATTCCACTTTCACCCTCTCAATTCTCTCGCCTTCCTCTTCTTTCACCTCCTTCTTTTTCCTTCCTCTACATCTTTCATTTTCTACATTCCTACTCCTCTGCCCATAACCTCCTATCTCTGCCCCATTCCTACTTATTCTTTTCTCTTTGTGTTCGTGTTGTTTCTCTCTCTGTTTCATACACACCTTCAAATAAATTACTGGGTGACGAAATCTTGTTTTCAGAAGAGCAAGAATTGTTCTTTTTTCAATGACATTTAAATCAGAATTTGTAAATAGCGTGAAATATGTTTCTTCTTTTGTAAAAATAATATTTAATTTCATTATTAAAAGGGCAATGAACGATGTGTTTACTATTAGACTTTGAGGAAAAAAACTTATAACCAGACTTATTTAACATATAACCAGACTTAAATAAAATATAATCAGACTTTAGTTAGCTTTATTATTAATGCAGTCATTGGGAAAGCAAAGGGATATGTATCCATTCCTTGGATACAGGGATCTCTATCCATTCCTTGGATACATGGATCTCTATCCATTCCTTGGATACAAATCCCTTAGTCGTCATCAAGGTGCTGATGTTTGACATAATTCGTCTCAACTCTCAGAACTATTTCTTCATTTCATGAGCTCCTGGATACTGTAATTTGCAAACTAGCAGTACTCTAAAATTTTAGGAATATTTAAAAAATGCGGTCTTGAAATATAGTTCCTCGGTACGTGAAGTAGGTACTGTACACCTGTGTTGGAAATATGAAGTCGGTCGGATGATACGTTCTTTAGTTTTAAACAAAAAAACTTTGGAGAAAGCACAAATAATGCGTCAGCCATTTAATGGTACCTTTTTGGAAATATGTAACGACTCTAATTTGGGAAATTTTCCACTCCTCTGCAACTCTAATGACTGATCAACACTTTAGTACATATTTTCTGAATTTTTTTTTTTGAACTAGTCAAGTCAGCAGTCGAAAGTGAGTTAATTAGGTTTCCTCGAAGAGGGGCCTATAAATGTTGCCTGATTTTTTTCTTTGTCCTCCAATTTTTTGTTTTTATTTCGTTCGTAACTCGAAAAACGCTGGTGTAGAGTTTATGGAACAATTGGCAGATACAAGTGCCCTCTGACCAAAGTCGTAAAACTAATTCCAAGTTTCCTGTAATATCTTCAATATTTTTCAAAACACTTTGCTGTTTGGCTTCAAACGTTAAAAAATAAATGCTTCCAAATTCGAGGTCATAAGGTGAAATTAAATTGTGTAGGTGCACATGTGTGAGTTTTGTTTGCAAAATAGTATGATTTTTTCCCATTTAAATCATATTAAATATGTATGAGTCTTCCTCTTCTGAATGGCGTCAATATTTGATGGCTGATACATCTTACTGACAGGATAGTATCATTAAGTTTAATTTTTGTGTGGGAAACTTTGTCAGTACAATAAATTAGTTAAAAAAAAATTGGAATCGTTGGAATCAGAGCAATAACTTGTAATTGGCCTCAAATTTTCATCACTGGTGTGTGTTGCAGAAAGTAAAGTTTACGTTGGTTTTGGGCTCCATAAATCCCAATTTGCCAGTTTTATTAAACAGTGATATTGATTTCCATTGGAATCAGTGCAATTTCTTAAAAATGCTTCTTCTGATAGGCGTCAAACTTTTAGTGTTGGTGGGTTATATTTAAAGAAAGCTTCGCTCTCACTTTAAGCCATGCAAATTATTAATTGCCAATTTTAGTAATTAAGTTAGTCTCCCTGTAATAACGAGAAAATGCCTCTGGTTAGCAGGGTGTATTTTAGTGGGAAATATTTTTTGTACCTCTGGATAGGGAGCATGGACACTGGGGTCGTCCCGCAGTTACTAAAAACAACAGACATAGCCCCACTCCACAAAGGGGGCAGTAAAGCAATAGCAAAGAACTACAGACCAATAGCGCTAACGTCCTATATCATAAAATCTTTTGAAAGGGTTCTAAGAAGCAAGATCGCCACTCATCTTGATACCCATCAATTGCACAACCCAGGGCAGCATGGGTTTAGAGCAGGTCGCTCCTGTCTGTCCCAACTACTGGACCACTACGACAAGGTCCTGGATGCTCTAGAAGACAAACAGAATGCAGATGTTATATACACAGACTTTGCAAAAGCCTTTGACAAGTGTGACCATGGTGTAATAGCACACAAAATGCGTGGTAAAGGAATAACAGGAAAAGTTGGTACATGGATCTATAATTTCCTAACAAGTAGAACACAAAGAGTAGTAGTCAACAGAGTAAAGTCTGAGGCAGCTACTGTGAAAAGCTCCCATCCTGTTCCTCATCCTCATATCGGACATAGACAGGGATATAAGCCACAGTGCCGTGTCTTCCTTTGCAGATGACACCCGAATCTGTATGATAGTGTCCACCGTTGAAGACACTGCAAGACTCCAAGCAGACATAAACCAAATCTTTAAATGGGCTGCAGAAAACAATATGAAGTTCAATGATGAGAAATTTCAATTACTCAGATACGGAAAACGTGAGGAAATTAAAATCTCATCGGAGTACAAAACTAAGTCCAACCACACAATAGAGCGAAAAACTAATGTCAAAGACCTAGGAGTGATCATGTCAGAGGATCTCACCTTCAAGGACCATAACACCGTAGCAATCACATCTGCTAGAAAAATGACAGGATGGATAATGAGAACCTTCAAAACCAGGGATGCCAAGCCCATGTTGACACTTTACAGATAGCTTGTTCTATCTAGGCTGGAATATTGCTGCACACTAACTGCACCTTTCAAGGCGGGTGAAATTGCTGACCTTGAAAATGTGCAGAGAACCTTCACGGCACGCATAACTGCGATAAACCACCTCAATTACTGGGAACGCTTGAAGTTATTAAACCTGTACTCTCTAGAACGCAGGCGGGAGAGATACATTGTTATATACACGTGGACAATTCTCGAGGGATTAGTACCAAACTTGCACACGAGAATCACTCCCTACAAAAGCAAAAGACTCGGCAGGCGATGTAACTCCCCCCAATGAAAAGCAGGGGTGCCACTAGCACGTTGAGGGACAACACAATAAGTGTCAGGGGCCCAAGATTGTTCAACTGCCTCCCAGCATACATCAAGGGGATTACCAACAAACCCCTAGCTGTCTTCAAGCAGGCACTGGACAGGCACCTAAAGTCGGTACCTGACCAGCCAGGCTGTGGTTCGTACGTTGGACTGCGTGCGGCCAGCAGTAACAGCCTGGTTGATCAGGCTCTGGTCCAACATGAGGCCTGGTCACAGACCTGGCCGCAGGGGCGTTGACCCCTGGAATTCTCTCCAGGTAAACTCCAGGTAAGTCGAAATTTCGTAAAAAAATTAAAAATATTTTTTTTCCTTAGAGTATTACACAGAGAATTTTAAATAGAATAGACCTTCAAGAAGAAAATTAAGACATATTAAAAATTCGCATTTTTTTATAGCGCTTTTAATTTTCACGAGTTTAGTGAGCCTTTGATTAGTGTACGACTTTAACGTTAAAATATTCACACTGTAAGCTACAGTGTTCTTGTCGTCCACTAACTTCATCCAAGTCTTTCACATATAACTTCACAAAATCTTATCTGATCGGTTTCAGATTTTCAACCCTGATGAACTAACCCCAGGAAGAGGGTTGAGGAACACTTAGTGTGGAAGCATTCTACTCAGTTTTGAAATAGACCAATTCCTAAGTCGGTTTTTCATGCGATAACTTTAAAAGGACCTCCTTTGATCAGCGTCAGAATTTCAACGCTCGTGTTTCCTACTTAGAAAAGAGGTTGTTGTTGTTGTTAATGGAGTGTGTAGGTGCCATTTTTTTCACATTTAATATAGATGCTCTTCTGCAACTCACTGTTAACACGTGGTTATTTGTGTTACTGTCACCTTCCTGTCCTTGAACCAGTCTGGCCACTCTCCTCTAACCTCTCTCATTATCAAGGCGATTTTTGTGCTTTTCACACCATTCTCAATAAGCTCTAAAGACTGATGTGTGTGAAATTTCCCGGAGATGAGCAGTTTCTGAGATACTCAAAATACCCCATCTGGCGCTGACATTGAATCCATTGTCAGAGTCACTTTAAATCATATTTCTTTCCCATTCTGACGTTCGGTCTGAACATTGACCGAATCTCTTGGCCAAATCTGCATGTTTTTTAGGCACTGCAGTGCCGTCACGTGATTGGTTGAGGGTACAAAGCGGAGATTCATTTCTCGGATCGCGCAGCGACCGATGTACCTCTGGTTTTTCGTATAATTCTTCGTGATACAAAGTTTGAAGTGAATCGGTCAAAGGAAACCTAAGTTGGAGGATGGACATTGAGAGTACGGAACAGTCGAAGAGTATTTGCAGCAACTTGTGACTCGAACTTTGACTCACTGAACCCAAAACTGAACTTTAAATGTATTTTGTTACAAGTTTAGATAACACTGAGTTTGAAGAGAATCAGTCAAGAGAAGCTCAGCGATAAAGTCAGGAGAGAGAGAGAGGGAGAGAGAGAGGGAGAGAGAGAGAGAGAGAGAGAGAGAGAGAGAGAGAGAGAGAGAGAGAGAGAGAGAGAGAGAGAGAGAGAGAGAGAGAGAGAGAGAGAGAGAGAGAGCGAGAGAGAGAGAGAGAGAGAGAGAGAGAGAGAGAGAGAGAGAGGGGAGAGAGAGAGAGAGAGAGAGAGAGAGAAGAGAGAGAGATAAGGAGCTGCTGGTGGAGGAAAAGAAGGATAGTAGAGAATAATGGGGGATTAATATTATCACGGTATAATAATAATAATAATAATAATAATAATAACAATAATAATAATAATCGCACCACGAATAATACTCGAGCTGAGAATCACGGAAATAATAAAAACAATAAGAAGAAGAAGGAAAGAAGGAAGAAAAAAAGAAGAAAAAAAGAACAAACAGAATATTATTGGATTGCGAGAGGGATTCTAAGTAGTACCTGAGGTTGCGAACCTTGGTGGCGTGGACTATTACTACTACTAGTACTAGTACTACTACTGCTACTACTACTAATGTTACTGCTAATACTACTACTACTGCTACTACTACTACTGCTACTACTACTACTGTTACTACTACTAGTGTTACTGCTAATACTACTACTACTGCTGCTACTACTACTACTACTAATACTGCAACTACTACTACTGTTACTACTACTACTGTTACTGCTACTACTACTACTGTTACTACTACTACTGTTACTGCTACTACTGCTACTACTCTCATTCCTAAGAAGCAACTGGAGACGCTGAAGGTGCCGCCTTAAGCGTCAGCTGAGAGACAATAAGGCAGCTATAAAGTGACGGCACACACACACCGTAACGAATGGAAGACAATAAAAGAGTAATAGGAAACGAGGAGGTGGGAGGAGGAGGAGGGGTGGAGGAGAAGGTAGGGAGGAGAAGGTGGGGAGGAGGAGGTGGTAGGAGGAGGTGGGAGGAGGAGGTGGGAGGAGGAGGGGTGGAGGAGGAGGTGGGAGGAGGAGGGGTGGAGGAGAAGGTGGGGAGGAGGAGGAGGAGAAGAGGGAGAAAGAGGAGGAGGGGAAGAGGAGGAGGAGAAGAGGGAGGTGGATTAGGAGAGGGTGGAGGAAGAGAGGGAGGTGCGGAAAGAATATGTAAATAAACGATACATTAAAAAAAAAAAAACGGATTTAATGATGTATTCCCAGTGTTTACATTTTGACAGCGGCGTTGCCAGATGTCTTACTGACCCTCAAGGCGGCGTTGCCACACCGCTACTCTCCCTCTCTCTCAAGATTGCACTATTAATGGCCACAGTTTGTATAGTGGAAATATTTGATGGAAATAATCAACAAATGTAAAATAATTCACTAATAAGAAGCGTGACAACTAATCTTCATGTGAAGTAAATATATAACTCACTGTTTTCAACAACGGCTGAAAACGTTTCATAAAATTTACAAAAAACAAGATTTTTTATTAAAATTGGATAAATGAGAATCTAGCGATGGTAATGTGGTAATGATTTTGTTGTTGTTGTTTTTCTTGTTCATTGTCTTTTCTGTTTCTCCTTGTTTTTTTGTTTGTTTTCTGTTGGTATTTTTTTTCTTCTTTTCTTTGGTATTGATGTTGTTGATGTTAATATTGTTGATGATTACGATGATGATGATGACAGTGATGATGATAATGATGATAATGATGCCATTCTGTCAACCTTTTCATGAGAAAGTAGAATGTGAAAGTGAGTCATCCAAAGAGGACAAAACGAGTTTTCTGGCCGATATAAAGTAAGTCTTCCAGGGGGCCATTGACAACGCTTTAATGGTCAGTTACTACGTTTTAAAAGCACAGAGAAAATAATAACAAGATCGGCGTATAAGAGAAACTCAAAACATCCAATAGAGCATAAGTCTAATGTGAGAGACCTTGGAGTAGTAATGTCAGATCTCACTCTCAAGGACCACAGTAATGCCATTATTGCAAATGCAAGGACAATGACAGGTTGAATAACTAGAATTTTAGAAACAAGAGAAGCCAAGCCAGTGATGACATTCTTCAAGTCACTCGTTCTCTCTAGGCTGGAATATTGCTGTGTATTAACAGTCACCTTCAAGTCAGGCGAAATTGCAGAACTGGAAAATGTATTGAGAGCCTGCACACCTCGTATAAGCTCAGTCAAGCACCTAAATTACTGGGAGAGGGTGAAGCCCCTAGAACTGTACTCCTTAGAACGTAGGCGACAAAGAGACATGATAATATACACCTGGAAAACACTGAAGGGATCGGTCATAAATCTGCACATGCTTTAATGGAAAGCAGGGGAGCGATAAGTACACTGAAAGAGAACTCAGTAAGTGTGAAGAGACCACGACTCTTCAATACCCTCCATTCAAGCATAAAGAGGATTATCAATAGACCTTTGGCTGTCACCAAGAAGGATGGGGGGGGGAGGAACTCAACATTTTTTTCAAAACAGTTCCTGATCAGATGGGTTGTGTTGGATACGTTGGATTACGGGCGGCGGGTACCAACAGCCTGATCGATCAAACCAGCAACCAGGCCTGGTCTGGGGGCCGGGCCGCGGGGAAGGTAACCTCCGGAAGCGACTACAGGTAACTTACCATCACCATCACCACTACCACTACCACCACTACCATCACCACCACCACAACCACCACTGCCATCACCACCACCACCACTACCACCACCACCACTGCCATCACCACCACCAATACTACCACTACCACCACTACCATCACCCACCACCACTACCACTGCCATCACCACCACCACCACTACCACCACCACTACCATCACCACCACTACCATCACCACCATTACCATCACCACCACCACCATTACCATCACCACCACCACAATTACCATCACCACCACCACCACTACCATCACCACCACCCCTACCACTGCCATCACCACCACCACCACTCACTACCACCACCACCTCCACCACCACTGCCATCACCACCACCACCAGTACCACCACTACCACCACCACTACCATCACCACCACTACCATCACCACCACTACCATCACCACTACCACCACCACTACCATCACCACCACCACCACCACTACCATCACCACCACTACCATCACCACCACTACCATCACCACCACCACCACCACTACCATCACCACCACCACCACCACTACCATCACCACCCACCATCTTAACTTTTGTTTACCGCAGGTAGAAACATCTCAATTTCCCCCTCCCCCTTCTCATCCCTCCGTTCCCCCTCCCCCCTCCTCCTCCTTTCTGTTTCAACCTCTCCTCTCCTACTCTTCCCTTCTTCTCTTTCCAAATATTTTTGTTTGTGGGTTTGGGTTTAACAAGAACCTGCCTAGTATGGGCCAGTAGGCATCCTGCAGTGTTCCTCCTTTCTTATGTACAATCCTTCTTATTCTATTTTCATCCCTTCCTTCCCTTCCAACACTCTTTTCTTCTCTAATCACTTATTTTATCTCCTCCTTCCATAAAATCTTTCCCCTACACGCCTCTTTTCTTCCTGTACTAATCTCTCTTTCCTTCTAGACCTTCCTTTCCCTACTCATCTTATCCTAGATCCTCTCCTCCTGTTTTCCTTCCAACTAAACCTCTACCAAGAATGAGGGAACAACATCCATCACTTAGCCTGTCAACATGTCCCTCCATCCCTCCCTTCTATCCCTTAGCCCCATCTCCAACAGCTATAGTATCCAGGTTTCAACCACCGTCTATCCCCAGTCCACCACCACGTATTTCATAGTCCCAATTTCCATTAATGGCAGTCCCGTAACTTCCCCACTATCCGCATCCCCATCACCGCCTATCCACTAGCACCCATCCCAGGTGCTATATCAACATCCCCATCACCGTCTACAGATGCTCACTTCCCATTCCCGACACCATCTATCCCCTAGCCTCCATCTCTAACAGGCACACTATCCTTATGCTATCAAAATCCATCCCGTCTATCCTTCACTCTGGTAATGTTCAAACCAACCAACCACATCCTCGTCCTCTTCGCCCCAATCTAACCTAATTCAATTGAAAAATAACTAACTCACTCCCTTACACTCTAAGACCACTACTTACCCTCAACCCCCACACTCCATAGTCTCCCCTCGCCTCCTCATTGCAAGAGGAAAAGGGGAAGAGGATGGGGAAAGGAGGATGAAAAAGAGAGGGAAAGGAGGAGGAAAGGAACAGGAAGGGAGGAGAAAAGGAGGGAGGGGGAAGGAGGGAGGCGATGGGGACGAGGGAGGGAGGTAAGTAGAGGGGGAAGACAGTAGGGAAGGAGGAGGAGGAGGAGGAGAAGGAGGAGGAGGAGGAGGAGGAGAAGGAGGAGGAGGAGGAGAAGGAGGAGGAGGAGGAGGAGGAGGAGGAGGAGGAGGAGGAGAAGGAGGAGAAGGAGGAGGAGGAGAAGGAGGAGAAGGAGGAGGAGGAGAAGGAGGAGGAGGGAGATAAAGGAGGACAACCTCGTTTAAACTTTGCGATGTTATTTTCATATGGAAATTTCCTTCTCTTGTTTTGTGGGGGTGATGGGTAGGAAAGATGGGGGTGTGAGAGGGTGGGGTGATGGGTAGAAAGATGGGGGTGTGAGAGGGTGGGGGTGATGGGTAGGAAAGATGGGGGTGTGAAAGAGTGGGGGTGAGGGAGTAGGAAAGATGGGGGTGTGAAAGGGTGTCGGCGGTGGGTAAGATGGGGTGTGAGAGAGTGGGGTGATGGGTAGGAAAGATGGGGTGTTTGAGAGGGTGGGGGTGATGGGTAGGAAAGATGGGGGTGTGAGAGAGTGGGGGTGATGGGTAGGAAAGATGGGGGTGTGAGAGAGTGGGGGTGATGGGTAGGAAAGATGGGGGTGTGAGAGGGTGGGGGTGATTGGTATTAAAAGTGAGGGGTGTGATAGGGTGAGGGTGATTAGTATTAAAGGTGAGGGGGGTATAAGGGGTGGAGATGATATTCAAGTTGCCTGGATGACGCAAGGAATGAGTGTAGTACACAGAAACACACACACGCACTTCTCATGAGCTTCAAACGAGCGCATCTCTTACACTAGAAAAGCAACAGAGAGAGAGAGAGAGAGAGAGAGAGAGAGAGAGAGAGAGAGAGAGAGAGAGAGAGAGAGAGAGAGAGGCAGGCAGTTGTACAATGACTCAAGAGCTGTACTTGTCACTAACACTAGCGCAGAGGCTAGTAGTGCATTTCAGCTACACCAAACGCTAAACTATTCTGAAACACAAATTACCATGATCTGACTTCGTGATCCAGTAGTTGTAAGTTTATTCAGATAAAAAAAAAAATCTTCAAGGGACGAAGTAGATAAAGCTATCTCCTCCATCATTTACCTCGTGATCCAGGTCATGTCAAACTCCATTGCTTGTACCCGACCTTACCCTTCACCTCGACATTGCCTCACCTACACTGGACAGGACATCTCAACTTCAACCTGATTACTTACATCTGAGTTACATTTAGCCACTGTTTACCTTGAGGTTACTGGTCTTGTTTGTGATACTGCCTTCATTCGTGTACATTATTACCCTGACCCTCGTGTCACCTTGCAGTATCTAAGTCCATAGACTTAATCTGAAATTTATTTTTAGACCAGTATATTTACCTTTTTTTTATCACGTCTACTTTCTTTGTATTTATCTTGTCCTCATCTGCGTCATACTTTGCTAAATATGATATACCTAACAGAGAATAATCACAGTTATCAAGCGAGTTCAAATCATTTATTAAAATAATTTCTTCGTATTTTGTAATCCTTAGTGTTTTGTTGGAAGGGGTCGAGTCTCAGCTCATGGCCCCCGCCTATTAAACTATAAACACAAGCCTTATATTTTCCGGATCCGTTGCAACTGGGCATTAAATTTGCGTGTGCTGCAGTGTATATGCGTGTGTGGTTCTCTCCCTAGTGCTTGTCACCTGCGTGGAGCACGTGTGAATGTTGGCACAGCAGCAGCGTGCACAGAGGAGCACAATATTTGAAAGGCCCTGTGTCCGTATGGAAATTTTGAGCTCGCCGCTGTGCCTGAAATTGTAAGAGCACAACCAGTGTAAAGGGGGAAAAAGGGGCGGTGGACAGGTCTGCTTCACACGTTGTATTCGCTGTCCCGAATATTCATTGAAAACTCATCAAATCATTTCCAGCATCGCTTTTGTTGCTTATCCTTTGTAGTGGGATAGCTAGGGGCACTCGCCTACCCTTAACGTTTAGGTCTGGCGATTGCGACTGCGATTGTGATCTCTCTCTCTCTCTCTCTCTCCCTCACACACACACACACACACACACACACACACACACACACACGTGTGTGTGTAAAGTGTATCAAGAACTTGAAACGGTTAAATGAAACTTCGAGGCAAGAGATGCAATACAAACAAGGGTTTTCTTTTATTTTATTTTTTGCGATCAGAATTTCAGCTCACTGGCATAAACCACCCGCCGAAGTTGGAGGTGCAAAAACCAATATAGTCAATAATATGCTTTAACAGCACTAAGTACACTAAGTAAACATCATACCCAACTAGACACTATGCCGTAGTAAACGAATTTCTAACCTCAGTTCAGGAATTGCAACAGAAGAGTAATTGAGAATGAGCAACCCGGGGCATAACAATAGTTAAGGTAACGACAGTAGTGATGGCTGTAGTCCCAACAGCAGTACTCAAATTCTTCTACCAGCTTCCCTATAAATATCATTGTGCATTTTTCTCTGCGCCACGTAATCATGTAATTCACTGATTTTTTTTTTCCAGCCGACAAGTTGAGTGGAGGAAGGGGAGGGAGCCTTCCACTATACTATCCTAATATTCACTACTTACTTTTCGACATAATTACAGGTAGCTTGACTCGAGCTAGTCGTTTTCAGCTGATAGTCTTTAAAGGGTCTATTGGATCTCCTGTTATCCGATTTTACTTTACACTCCAGTATACTCTTTCTAAGAGCGATATGAAAACAATGGACAAGATACTGAGAGGAACTGGAAGGGTTGACGGGAACAACGTGTTAGATAGGTGGGGAACACAAGGGCACATCTGAACGCAGTAAACACAGGAGAGTTAAAGGGATGCTAGGAAGCTTTTCTTCAGCCTTAGGATGGTCAAGATGTGGAACGACCTAGACAGTGGAGGGGTAGAGGCAGGTTCCCTACATAGCTATGAGGTCTAGCTGGAGGTATTCCGGGGATCAACACCCCCGCGGCCTGGTCAATGATCAGGTCTACCGGTGGATCAGGGCCTGATCAACGAGGCTGTTACTGCTGGCCGCAAGTAGTCCAACGTACGAACCACAGCCCGGCTGATCCGGCACCGACTTTAGGTATCTGTCCAGCTCCCTCTTGAAGACAACCAGGGGCCTATTGGTAATTCCCCTTATGGTTGGTGGGAGGCTGTTGAACAGTCTTGGGCCCTGGACACTTACTGTGTTTTCTCTTAGTGTATATATAGAGTATATATAGGCGAGTACACACACACACACACACACACACACACACACACACACACACCTATGGTCGTCTGATGTAAAACATGAATGTATCGGCCCATCAATTTTCACTAAAGGATCCAAATTAAATGGAACTGCTGAACTGGCCTTGTTTGCCGTGCTCCCGACTGATGCTCTTGACTCCGGGACCGACCAGTGATACTGTTTTCGAGACCATTCGGTGAACCCATCTCCAAAACCGACCAGCACTCACCTGTATGTAATTACCAATATATGGTTACACAAACCATACCACGGGTGGGGTTCGAACCCGCGGTCAGAGAGTCTCAAAACTCCAGACCGTCGCGTAAGCCACTGGGCCAGCTAGTTGGATGAATCTTATTGAAGCTAGCTGGCCCAGTGGCTTACGCGACGGTCTGGAGTTTTGAGACTCTCTGACCGCGGGTTCGAACCCCACCCGTGGTATGGTTTGTTTGCAATCGTGTCATTACGATTTCGTGAGTTATGGTTATACATATTGATGAGTCGTAGATCTTGGCCCGCCTCTCAACTTGCCGCTTGCCAGACTCTTTATCCAAGCTTTGAGTGGCTTATCGTACCTCCTCTTGAAAGTATGTATAAAGTTTGACTCCAGCACTTCGTCCTTCCACTTCCAAACCACCATGAGACTGAAGAAATACTTCCCGAGATTTCTGTGACTCGCCTGCATGTTTCAACTTCCAGCTGTTCCCCTGAATACCTGTTTCCCGCCTGTCTAACAGCCTGTTCTAGTTTGCCCTATCAATTCCTCTGAGTATTTTGTATGTTTTAATGTCTTCTATGGTCCTTCTCTCCTTCAGGGTCGTTAGCCTTTCATCGTAAATCATACCCCTTAGCTCTGGAACTAATCTCATTGCATACTCCCGCACTATCTCCAGTTTCTTAAGCGCTTCTTTAAGTGTGGGTTCCATACTGGTGCCGCGTACTCCAAGATGAGCCTGACATATGTTGTATAAATCTCCAGGATGACTTCTTGTTGAGATTCATGAAGACCATTCTCATGCTAGGGGAGCATTGGCAGCAGATATTATTCGTTTAACGTGAGGCTTTGGCGATATGCCGTGGCTTCTGTCCCCCGAGTCTGTACTCCGTATCTGGTCTTCTGGTTCCTTTCCCAATCTTCAAAACCATGTATTTGCAATCACTTACCTGACCGATCTTGCAGCTTGCACAACTCTATTTGCAGCCTTTCCCAGGACTCATATGTTTGTATTCTCCTCATAAGTTGTGCATCAGCGAACAGTGATACATCTGGCTTTCTCCCATTTGTTACGTCGCTCACATAAACCAGAAACATCATTGGCCATAATACTGATCCTTGGGGGTACCCCGCTTGTTACTCTTCCTCATTCTGACATTTCTTCCCGGACAATCACTCTTTGCTGCCTTTCCTTATGGTACTCTTTAATCCACCAGAATATGTTCACTGTTATTTCTGCCTACATCTCAATTTTTTGTCCCAGTGTCATGTTGTGTACAGTATCAGAAATGTCTTCTTGTAGTATAAGAAAATTTCGTGCATTCCTATATATATATATATATATATATATATATATATATATATATATATATATATATATATATATATATATATATATATATATTTATTTATTTATGTGTGTGTGTGAAGGGGGTCAGGCCACCATAAAAATAGCAAGAAACAGAGAAGAGAGAGAGAGAGAGAGAGAGAGAGAGAGAGAGAGAGAGAGAGAGAGAGAGAGAGAGAGAGAGTTAAATACGCAGAACAAATAATACTGAGCTTTTAAATGATTAACTTCATATCCAATATGTACAATACGTTGGTTGACGCGCTCATCCCACTATTAAATAACACACAGCATACTAATTACGAAAGCTGCTGAAGACAATGTAAAAGAGCATTACAGCAGATTATAATTACAAATAGACGGAGATGGCTTATGAATTTCCATTGTGAAATCAAGACTCATTCGCTTTATTATTTAAGAATTTGGCAAACTGTAACACGCACCAACAGTTTAAAAAAAATGGATCGAGTGATCGCGTTTTACTGGGAATAACAATGGTAGTAAATTGTGATATGCTTGACCAGAAAAGTATATAGAGAGATTTGACTGTAAAATTCTTCTCAGCTTATTGAGCTCAATTAAATAGAAAAATGAATTATTCTGGCAAAGCCATTTGCATCTAAGTAATTTATTTAAAAAATTGGTTTGATAAGCGGTGGATCCAAATGGTGCCTTATCGAGAGTAGTGAAAAGACTCACCTTCCGAACACGCTTTTACTGGGGCAACGTGTATAGCTTTATCCTGTGTATAGCTATATCAAGTGTATAGCTGTGTATAGCCTGATCAACCATATATATTGTATAGGTATATCAAGTGAATATCTGTGGATAGCTTTATCAAGTGCATAGTTGTGTGTAGCTTTATCAAGTATATAGCTGTGTATACCTGTATCAAGTGTGTAGCTATGTATAGCTTTATCAAGTGTATAGCTGTGTATAGCTTTATCAAGTGTATAGCTTTGTATAGCTTTATCAAATCATGATAGCTGTTGAATAACTGTGTAAATGAAATGGAACAGAATAAAGAGAATAAGCTTCTTAAACGGCCAAACAATGAAATATTTAAATTATAAATAAATATGCTAACAGAAGAATTGAGGAAAACAGTAAAAAAAAAAAAGAAAAAAGAGAGGCAAGATAAAGTTGAGCCCAAATGCAATATTTATATTTGTAAAATAATAATCTAAATGTTAAAGGGGAAAAAATGGAGGCAACTTCATTTTATTAAAATAAAAGTGTGGCGATATATGCAGTCTTGTGAGTTCCTTGAAGAAAACCTTTAAATGAGTCAAATCTGAACTAAAACTATTTTAATGAAAAGAAAATGGCAGCCACTTATCAAAAAAAAAAAAAAAAAGTTAAGCACAGTCAGCAGTTCTTCACTCTTGAGACATTCCTGAGATCTTTCTAAGATTAAAAATATGGTCTTTAAAAAACAAGAAACTCACTAGCTAGGACGTAACCTCTCTCTCCACTCGGGGTCCCATCTATCCAATAATTGTGTAACTCTGCAGTTCTGTCAGCGCAGACCTTAACCTGCCTCTTCCTACACAGGACGTTGACCTCCTCGAAGCCAGTGTCAGGTTCAACCTATTCACCTTCGGCAGAAATTTGAAAGGGATATGTAGTCACCTCTAAGAGCAATATTAGCTAACATCTTAACATTCCTTAAGAAGGACTGCTTCAAAAATATCACTCCCTGGCTCATCATATAACTTAGATATGCGTACGAAATCTTGGTCATTGTTCCCAGACACTTCAACGTTATTCATTTCAGAGCATGATGGAGCCCAGTATGTAACTCTTACCAAAAGGAAGGGACTGCGCCTTATCCTCTCAAGATGTCCTGCTCATCAGGAAAGATGTTCTGTAACACAGAGTGTACAGAAAACCCACGAATAAAGATGGCCCGATACTTCTCTCACCATTACCTCAGTTTTCCCACTGAGCATTCGGGATATGCAATGACGAATATCTCAGAAAAACATATGTACTGAGGATACGTTCCATACCCTCAAACATTATCCACTCTTACAAACAGAGTCTTTCTCATACAAAGCACACACACCCGAAAAAGATACAAACATTGCTAGAGGACTAATTCTTGCCACAGGGCAGAGAGTTGCCCCTCTTCTCCGTGATGCCAGCGTGGACGTGGTCGTCCTTACCACCTGTAAGGCAAAAGTTCGCTTGCATATATTTAATTTGGAGTGCAGGTGTAACTGTGTCGTGAGTTGTTTGAGTGTGGAAGCGCTTGTTTCAGAAGAATGCAGACTTCAGCGCTGCCTTACCAGCCTATCTACAGTCTACTCTCTGCGTTGGTAGGCGACATGTCGAGCAACGAGTCAAGTGAAATCTCTCGACTACTTGGCTCCTTGATAATAGTAATATTTCATCATTTTGTGTTATTATAGTCTTTATCTATTCTTTCCTGTGCTGTTATCACTCGTGATTTTGTGGTACCTTAATGTCTAAATAAAAAAAATAAAAAAATTCTCACCTGTGCCTTTAAAGGCCTTCTGTCTATCAAATGAGTGACTCACTTGTTATGGTAACTGCTGTCAATTTCTCTCATCACTAGTGTTATGAGAGAGTCGGTGGAACCTTGATCGATCTGACAGGCTGCCTTAGATTTTGGCTAAAAGTATGTGCTTATTTCCTTTCACTTGCCTGAAAAAGTCTCATCTACTTATACTTGCGACTCAGCCGTTCTCCATGGTCAACTAGTCACTTCCTTGAATCTTTTTAGACCTCAGTCTGCTCACCTACACCTAGTGTAGGTGAGTCTTATGTCTATTCTTCCACGAGTGTAACGATCTCAAGTCGTCAATTCGAGGTACTCGACTCTTCCCCTTCTATCTTCGCATCTCTACCGGTAGCTATACTAAATAAGTGGCAGATGCAGTTGAATTTATCTAATTTAAATAGATTAATTAGAGTTCTATCTTGATTGAGTTTCCTCCAGCATCAAGTGTGGCTCCGCCATACTTGATGCTGGAGGAGTCGATGTTATTGATGTTTATATATTAGCTTTGATTCACTTTTCATTTATGATTTACCTTGTCATTGTTGGATTCACTTAGGATAATATGTCTTGTCTGTTTTATTTTGGGTTAGCATTATGGAATTTTTGTATATAATTTACCACCTTTTTATATTTCCTGGTTATGTCATATTTTCATTTCGTTTTCATATTTTGGATGAATTATTTCTGAAACACTGAGGAGGACTTTCATTCCATTCACACTATCAAAGTTATAAACGAGGTTACCAGAAACATTAAACCCAGAACTGTTGGCATAGCAGCATTGTACAACATACCATGTGGCAGATGTGATAAACTATGTCGTGGATTCCGGCCGAGACCTTCAGGAACACAAATACACGAGGGAGTTAATAACATCAACATGGCATGCAAAGTCCATGCTAACCTACATTCTCACAACAGTTACATCACGACAGGATCAGGCACAGAATTTTAACAGCAGCCAAAATACACCTCGCCAAAACTGTCGACAGAATCAATGTAATATGTATGTTAGCTAAAGTCATCGTCCATGCTTCATAATTTAAGCAAAATATACCTCATCCTGTCACCGCCTTCCTCCCCTACTCTCATCGATGCCTCGTCTCATCTGTGATCTGTCTTTCTCCGAGCATGACTTCAGGGTTTAATATAATATACATTACCGATAGGAAGATAAGTAAGGGACATGTGGAACAGTTAGGTATCTTCATTTCCGAACGTTACCTATTAGGTAACTAATATATAGACAGCAGCAGCAGCAGCAATGAAGAGGTAATGATGTGATCAGTTTATCAGCCCTAAAGTAGTAGTTTTGAGGTGGTCAGTAACTCAGCCTGGAGAAGAGCTTGTCCAGGCAGACCACCTCAAAACTATTTCTTTAAGGCTGACGGACTGATCACATCATCATCTTTCCACTGCTTCTGCTGCCTCTAGATTAGTCACCTCTGCAAATCAACTGAAAAAGCCCGCCGTGTGGGCGAAACTTTTAGGAAATAAAGATACCTAACTGCTGAATATGTATCTTACTCACCTGATCCCAGGTGTTCTCATAAGTCGTATAAGGCGGTGTATTTACATTTTCCTGTATACTTGGTAAAGTACAACCTCTGTTGAAACGACGTATATAAGGTTTTTACCCTGCTTGTCGGCTTATGTCATTGTTTATACATGGGAGAGAAGACAACATTAAGGTAGGAAGTTTTGCCCTGGCGAAACACCATTAAACAGAAGGTTGTTTTCTTTTTTTATGTATTTAACTCAAATATTTTCCACTTTAACAATTATAAAAGGATTAAAAAAGACAATTTTTTGGAGGGGGGGAGGAGAGAAAAAAGCAAGCAAAGCAAGAAAACCGTTTTAAATTTACAATAAAATAAGCGCATGCAAAACAAAAGGGCAAGATGGATGACACTGGAGTGTTGATAACATTTATTAGGACAAAGACACTAGTTGCAGAACAAACTTATTGAGTCAACGTTTTCCTCATATCTGTAGAACTTTGTATTAAACACTTAGTGGGTTTAGCGCTTAGTTTTAGGTTGTAAAAAAATAATAGTTATATCAAACACTGACATAGAGCGAAACGTTGTCCCCAAAACAGCTTGTTCTGTAACTTGCATCTTTGTCTTCATACGGATAAAATGGTCTCCAAGAAGAGACTGTCTATACTACAACCACCTTGGAGTCCCCAGAAAGGCAGTAAGGCACTACGGCCACTCAAACTTTCTTCAAGAGAAGGCAGGATACAATTCATTTAATCTAAATGCACCAATATTTATCCCAAATTCCTTACATGGGGCACCTAGGATAATACTATTTTCATGTGTACTTAAACTTCTTCACGGGGGAGGGGTGAGTAACCAAAAAGCTCCAGCGAATGGGGGTCATGATTAGGAGTCTCGTCAGGAGAGATATTTCCACATTTCTTTTGACGGATGAAATGTCATGAGCTTGTGACAGATGAAACGTGGCAGCACTTTATGGATGACCTGCCTTATCTTCGGCTTCAGGACGAGGACCGAACAAGACAACTCTTCTCCAGCCTCGACCCACATTGGTTATACATGTAAATTTAGCAAAGCCTTTAATGAGTTTCTCACGGTCCCATACTGCATGAAGGACAACCAACGCCATTCCTATGCCTTTCTCGGTCTCGCCATGTGACACGTGAGTACAAACAGGAAGCGTGTCTGTCTGGCTCTCAGCAGACGGAGGATCAAGCCTCCACCATTTCTTGCGCTGAATGACCCACATAGGTTTTGCGCTTAACACGAATTAATTATTATAATTATCCATCTGACACTTATTTGGAACACGTTCTCAGAACAATCATTAGAGACTTAAGTCAACAAATGAAAGTTTTTGTTCAGAATTAGCTTCAACTTCACCCCCCCCATATGCGTGTTTTATAACATTAAATAAAACCAACACTAATCTAGAATAGGTAGGTTGCTTAGAGAGAGAGATAGATAGATAGATAGAGAAAGAGAGAGAGAGAGAAAGCATAAAGCAATCTTGCCACTGTCTCTGAGCCTGGCTCAAGACGAAGAAAAGTATATTTATATATGAAGAGGACAATTTCCATATGCAAATCACCCAGTTAAACGCTTATCCTTGGGCGTTTCTCCTCCTTGTCTGGGTAAATGAAGTTGTGTGTCACAGTCAACTCCCCCTTCACCCCCCACTCTCCACAGACCCCCACCACACACTCAATACCCCCATCACGCCTCTCCATATATATATGTCGTGCCGAATAGGTAAAACTTGCGATTTTGGCTTAAATATCAACGATCTTCTTTCCGAATAAAGCAAGCTAAAATTTGTGTATGCAATAATTTCGCAAAAATCATTCTGAACCTAACGAAAAAAAAATATTTCATTGTGTTTGTTTATGATTAAATTATTGTAAACTTATCTAAAATATATTTAGTTAGATTAGGCTAAATTTAATTGTGCTTGTTATAATAAGGTTAGGTAAGTTTTCTAAGGTTCCTTTGGTACAAAATTATTAATTTCTACGTTAATATAAATGAAAAAAAATCTTTAAACGTATAAGAGAAATTTTTTGAAAGGACTTAATTTTAAATGAGTTCTTGCTAAGTGACCAGTTTTACCTATTCGCCACGACATATATATGGCTCAGAGAGAACACTTTACAGTAATGTCTACGGCACAACTCACTGGCAAACACCCAAATGAATCTATACCATCCTGCACCATAATCTGTATAAAAAACAGAAGACAGTTTCGTCTTATCTATTTTGAATGCACAGAAATTCTGAAAATTTGTCAGGCTCTTTTGTCAGAAAATATACAGATTATTTTTCTTCACGTATGTTTCTATATTATTGTGGATACCTGTTTGTACTCGCCTACGTTGTATTCACCTATTTGCGCCTGCAAAAGATTTATATTAAGCTCCTTTTCTCAGTCTCTCGACCTTTGATACTCTTAGGCTTAATTTCTAAAAAGAGGTTTATCATATTTTCTCTTAAAGCCATGTTTAATTTTTACCAACAGTACATATACATATTTCTTTTGTTTGATCCGCTTCCTCACTACCTATATAGTAAAGATTTTTGTCTATTTTCTTCTTTGACATAGAATCATACTAGATCCTAGTATGATTCTTTGACATAGAATCATACTAGATCCTAGTATGTGAAATCTCTTACTTCTTTCAATGTTTCATATGAGTCTTGCACTTTATGATTATATCTCCCATGATGTTTCTTGTGTTTACTAATATATATATATATATATATATATATATATATATATATATATATATATATATATATATATATATATATATTTCAACAAGTCGGCCGTCTCCCACCGAGGCAGGGTGACCCAAAAAGAAAGAAAATTCCCAAAAAGAAAATACTTTCATCATCATTCAACACTTTCACCTCACTCATACATAATCACTGTCTTTGCAGAGGCGCTCAGATACTACAGTTTAGAATAGTCCCTCCAAACTGTCACTATCCCAGACCCTTCCTTTAAAGTGCAGGCATTGTACTTCCCATTTCCAGGACTTAAGTCCGGCTAAATCAATAACCGGTTTCCCTGAATCCCTTCACTAAATATTACCCTGCTCACACTCCAACAGCTCGTCAGGTCCCAAAAATCATTCGTCTCCATTCACTCCTATCTAACACGCTCACACATGCTTGCTGGAAGTCCAAGCCCCTCACCCAATTTTGCACCAAAACAAAATTAGCAATTTCACTTCCCCTTTCTAAAATTAAAGTAATATAATTCTAGGTAGGTAAGCCTAAATATAATCAACATTATTTATCAATGAATTGTCAGACCTGTGAAAGCTGAGATTATGTAATATAAAGTATGTTTATGGTTTATGTTACAGAAATATATGTCATTAAGCTATGCAGACTGACTGAGCAGTTGACAAGCAGTAAGCAAATGGATATTCAGTTTTCTGACATATAGAAAACAAGAATTGGTAATAAACAGAACGAGATCCAGCATTAGCAAAGTAAAAAGCTCAGTACCCGAAGGCAGGGGAAATAATGCCACTGGTGACACTTCAAATTTCTTATGGTCTCTTGCTTGGTGTACTATTCAGTGTTGACGGCTTCATTCAGGGTAGGAGAGTATCAGAACTGGAACAAATTCAGAGGTAGTTTGCGACCAGTAAAGAGCCAATGAAGCATTTAAATTAAGAGAGAGAGAGAGAGAGAGAGAGAGAGAGAGAGAGAGAGAGAGAGAGAGAGAGAGAGAGAGAGAGAGAGAGAGAGAGAGAATGATAATATATACGTGAAAAGTATTTGAGGGCAAAGACCAAAATGTGCACACTCTCATAATATACTGGAGTGAGAAATATGGTAGATTGTGTAGATTATATACAGTAAAAGACTGCGGCGCCGTGGGCACAATAAGAGAACAATGTATCAACATAAGCGGTCCCAGACTTTTTAACATCTTGCCAGAAGATATCAAAAACACTGCCGGCCCAAGTTTAGAAATCTCGAAGAAGAAACTAGACAATTTCCTCCGCCAAGTGCCGGATCAGCAAGGCTGAGACGGATATGTTGACAAGTGGGCCACCAGCAGCAACAGCCGAATTGGCCAGGTAAGCGATAGATAAGCCTGGCCAAGAGTCGGGCTGAGCGAGTAGGAAAACTCTCGAAATCCATCAAAGGTATAGGTATAGTTGGGATATTTTTATATATATATATATATATATATATATATATATATATATATATATATATATATATATATGAGAAGTGGATAAAAAGGCTTCAAGGAAGAATATTTAGATTTCTTTCTGAAGCCATTTGAATATTCCACTTCCCCTACCACACCATCTTTTTTTTACAAACTTTATTTCAAGACAAAATACAATGGGGAGTAAAACAACATAGATAACAACTCAGAGCTACATGTCAAATACTTCGTCCAACTCCCGGCAGTGGGCCGCGTGCCCAGAATACTGCAGGCATTTCCCTCTGGATCGCAACACTGAGTCTCTGAAAGAGGAAGCTGGTCGCCCTGTGGTCCTTGGTTTCTATGAGGAGTTTTCCCCCCAGCTCCTTGAGAAACTTTAGAGCACACTTGCCCCATGCTCCATGGGTCTCCGACCCTATTGGGATGAAGTTATAGCAAGAGGGAAGGTCTTTATATTTGCGGGTCTTCTGGGTATCCCTGTGGCTGGCAGCTCCACCCCTTCGGCTAAGGAGTGTGGCAGGTAGGTGTCTGCCAATGTGGCAGCACAGGTGTAGTCCCAAGCAATCTGCTTACCATCCTTCCAGGGTAGCATAGTGGCTCCATCAGGACGCTTTTGACTTCCATCAGACCTCTGCACTTGGAGTTCCCGTTGAGCTGGGCAACGGGCTGTGGCAATATATATATATATATATATATATATATATATATATATATATATATATATATATATATATATATATATATATAAACTATGTGTATGGTTTGTATTAGAGTAAGGTTTTAAGTTATTTCATCAACGCAATATACATGGAGATTTACAAGTTTGTGTATGCCATCTGAGACTGTCTTGCAATACTGAACACTGAAGCTGTCCAACTATTTCCTATAAGATAATTGGTAAAATAAAAGGAGAAAAAAATAGATATAGGGAAAAAGAAGCGGAAGCGGAGGCAGAGGAAGCGGAGGAGGCGGAGGAGTAGGAGGAGGAGCCAGAGGAGGAGGACGAAGCGGCGGCGGCGGCAGAGGATTACATTTTTGTCGCCGTTGCGGCTAGTTTATCATGCAGCCCATATTCATGGTGTGCATGGTAGCACAACAACATATTCATGGTGTGCATGGTAGCACAACATATTCATGGTGTGCATGGTAGCACAACAACATATTCATGGTGTGCATGGTAGCACAACAACATATTCATGGTGTGCATGGTAGCACAACAACATATTCATGGTGTGCATGGTAGCACAACAACATATTCATGGTGTGCATGGTAGCACAACATATTCATGGTGTGCATGGTAGCACAACAACATATTCATGGTGTGCATGGTAGCACAACAACATATTCATGGTGTGCATGGTAGCACAACAACATATTCATGGTGTGCATGGTAGCACAACAACATATTCATGGTGTGCATGGTAGCACAACAACATATTCATGGTGTGCATGGTAGCACAACAACATATTCATGGTGTGCATGGTAGCACAACAACATATTCATGGTGTGCATGGTAGCACAACAACATATTCATGGTGCATGGTAGCACAACAACATATTCATGGTGTGCATGGTAGCACAACAACATATTCATGGTGTGCATGGTAGCACAACAACATATTCATGGTGTGCATGGTAGCACAACAACATATTCATGGTGTGCATGGTAGCACAACAACATATTCATGGTGTGCATGGTAGCACAACAACATATTCATGGTGTGCATGGTAGCACAACAACATATTCATGGTGTGCATGGTAGCACAACAACATATTCATGGTGTGCATGGTAGCACAACAACATATTCATGGTGTGCATGGTAGCACAACAACATATTCATGGTGTGCATGGTAGCACAACAACATATTCATGGTGTGCATGGTAGCACACATATTCTGTATGTAGCACACAACATATTCATGGTGTGCATGGTAGCACAACAACATATTCATGGTGTGCATGGTAGCACAACAACATATTCATGGTGTGCATGGTAGCACAACAACATATTCATGGTGTGCATGGTAGCACAACAACATATTCATGGTGTGCATGGTAGCACAACAACATATTCATGGTGTGCATGGTAGCACAACAACATATTCATGGTGTGCATGGTAGCACAACAACATATTCATGGTGTGCATGGTAGCACAACAACATATTCATGGTGTGCATGGTAGCACAACAACATATTCATGGTGTGCATGGTAGCACAACAACATATTCATGGTGTGCATGGTAGCACAACAACATATTCATGGTGTGCATGGTAGCACAACAACATATTCATGGTGTGCATGGTAGCACAACAACATATTCATGGTGTGCATGGTAGCACAACAACATATTCATGGTGTGCATGGTAGCACAACAACATATTCATGGTGTGCATGGTAGCACAACATATTCATGGTGTACTCACCTATTTGTACTCACCTATTTGTGGTTGCAGGGGTCGAGTCATAGCTCCTGGCCCCGCCTCTTCACTGATTGCTACTAGGTCCTCTCTCTCCCTGCTCCATGAGCTTTATCAAACCTAGTCTTAAAAGTATGTATGGTTCCTGCCTCCACTATGTCGCTTTCTAAGCTATTCCACTTCCTGACAACTCTATGACTGAAGAAATACTTCCTAACATCCCTTTGACTCATAGGAGTCTTCAACTTCCAATTGTGACCCCTTGTTTCTGTGTCCCCTCTCTGGAACATCTTGTCTCTGTCCACCTTATCTATTCCTCGCAGTGTCGTCAGGCCGATTTCCCTTAACCTTTCTTCGTAGGACAATCCCCTTAGCTCTGGGACTAGTCTTGTTGCAAACCTTTGCACTTTCTCTAATTTATTGACGTGCTTGACCAGGTGTGGGTTCCAAACTGGTGCTGCATACTCCAGTATGGGCCTGACGTATATGGTATACAGAGTCTTGAATGATTCCTTAGTGAGGTATTGGAACGCTATTCTTAGGTTTGCCAGCCGCCCGTATGCTGCAGCAGTTATCTGATTGATGTGTGCCTCAGATTGATGTTGTGCATGGTAGCACAACAACATATGCTACACATACAGCCTAGGAACAAGGTCTCACTAGTATTAACAAGAACACATTTGGATGTATATTTTACAATTTATGTCATCGGTTTCAAATTAATTTATTTTCATTAATAAGATACCTTGAAGTATTACAAAAGTTATTATATTGTTTCTATATTCCTCAGTAAGTGGACAAACAAGTATATAATGTTCAAGAAAGTGATCACATATTTTAAATTTAGTTTGAGTGTGTGTGTACTCACCCAGTTGTGGTTGCAGGGGTCGAGTCACAGCTCTTGGCCCCGCCTCTTCACTGGTCGGTACTAGGTCGCTCTTCCTGCTCCATGAGCTTAATCATACCTCTTCTTAAAGCTATGAATCTATCCTGTCTCCACTACATCACTTCCCAGACTTTTCCACTTCCTGACCACTCTGTGACTGAAGAAATACTTCCTAACATCCCTGTGATTCATATGAGTTTCCAACTTCCAATTGTGACGCCTTGATCTGTGTCCCATCTCTGGAACATCCTGTCTCTGTACACTATGTCAATTCCTCTCAGTATTTTATATGTCGTTATCATATTCCCCCTATCTCTCCTGTCCTCCAGTGTCGTCAGGTAGATTTCTCTTACCCTCTCCTTGTGGGACATACCCCTTAGCTCCAGGACTAGCCTTGTTGCAAACCTTTACAATTTCTCTAATTTCCGTACGTGCTTGGCTAGGTGTGGGTTCCAAACTGGCGCTGCATACTCCAATATAGGCCTGACATACACAGTGTACAGGGTTCTGAACGATTCCTTATTAAGATGTCGGTATCTTATTCTTAGGTTTGCTAGGCGTTCGAATGCTGTAGCAGTTATTTGGTTAATGTGCGCCTCAGGAGATGTGCCCGGTGTTATACTCACCCCTAGATCCTTTTCCTTGAGTGAAGTTTGTAGTCTTTGGCCTCCTAGACTGTACTCCGTCTGCGGTCTTCTTTGCCCTTCCCCAATCTTCATGACTTTGCACTTGGTGCGGTTGAACTCCAGGAGCCAGTTTCTGACCAGGCCTGCAGCCTGTCCAGATCCCTTTGTAGTTCTGAATGGTCCTTGTCCAATTGAATTCTTCTCATCAACTTTAAATCTGCAAACAGGGACACTTCTGAGTCTATTTCTTCATGTACACCAGAAACAGTACCGGTCCTAGGACTGACCCCTGTGGAACCCCGCTCATCACAGGCACCCACTCTGACACCTCGTCACGTACGATGACTCGCTGATGTCTTCATAACAGGTATTCCCTGATCAAACCATACCACGGGTGGGGTTAGAACCCGCGATCAGAGCGCCTCAAAACTCCAGACCGTCGCGTTAGCCACTAACGCGACGGTCTGGAGTTTTGAGACTCTCTGATCGCGGGTTCTAACCCTACCCGTGGTATGGTTTGTTTGCAATCGTGTCATTACGATTTCATGAGTCATTCCCTGATCCATTGCAGTGCCTTCCCTGTTATACCTGCCTGATCCTCCAGCCTATGCACTAATCTCTAGTGTGGAACTGTGCCAAAAGCCTTCTTACAGTCCAAGAAAAAGCAATCATCCCACCCCTTTCTCTCTTTTGTCTTACTGCTGTCACCCTGTCATAGAACTCCAGTAGGTTTGTGACAGGATTTCCCATCACTGAAACCGTACTGGTTGTCGTTGGTAAGCTCATTCCTTTCTAGGTGTTCCACCACTCCTGTCCTGATAATCTTCTTTATGACTTTGCATACTATACATGTCAGTAACACTGGTCTGTAGTTCAATGCTTCATGTCTGTCTCCTTTTTTAAAAATTGGGACTACATTTGCTGTCTTCCATACCTCAGGTAGTCTCTCTGTTTCGATAGATGAGTTGAAGATTGTTGTTAGTTGCACGCATAGAGCCTCTGCTCCCTCTCTTAGGACCCATGAAGAGATGTTATCTGGCCCCATCGCCTTTGAGGTATCTGTGTGTGTGTGTGTGTGTGTGTGTGCGTGTGTGTGTGTGTGTGTGTGTGTGTGTGTGTGTGTGAAACTGTTAGTAGCCTGGCTTCTGCAACAGTGTGTTGACAATGAAAGTTGTTCCTAAAATGTGCTAATCTACGCTCATGTTATCATCTGTGATTTATAGATCAACTCATACTTCTTGCTGCATTCCTATAACATTCAAATTCATTAATTACTTCTCTCTGAAGGATATTTCCTAAGCTTGACATATTAAAGCTATACTCAACTTTTTCCTTCAAGGTACTTGTTTTTGTTATCAACTTTATCATGTAGTGGTAATATAGTGTGTGATAGAATGTATAAGAATTTTAAATTATTTCCTTTCTGACGTATATTTTCTATATCTGGCTTTTCAAAAAAGCTTGTTGTTAGAATCATTATGTGAGTCAAGTATATTCAGTAATGACGTGGAAACAGTAATGATAGTGTCAAGCTCATTGTTATAAGTTAACCTTCGTGTCGTTAGGAGGGTAATCAATGCAAATTGGAATAAAGAATCCCAGATGTTAAGTCTTTTGCCTAACTCAACATGATTTCTGTAATTCCTGTCTAGAGAAGTGTGCATCTTTTGTGATATATGTTGCCTTACAATCAACCAGGATATTTCTTCCAGTGCAGTTGCCTTTGCCTTTTTCCCGTAAGAGCTATAAGATAAATGATATTAAATGAATGGGTGAAAAGATTTCATTGTTTCAAGTGATACAGTTCGTGCAGGTTATAGAAGATAATGTAATTACATATTTTCACAATCCATTTAGATTTGTTTGTTTGTTTATTTTAGACATATAATAAGATTTATGGTGACAGCGTCTGCTTCATTTCTCAATGTTTTCTTTGCCAATTACGGAGTCAACATCAATTTTCCTATCACTGA
>WNWK01001326.1:237500-285000 GCA_009830355.1 Cherax destructor
ACATTATCATAAATGAAAAAAATATATCTTTAAACGTATAAGAGAAAATTTTAGAAAGGACTTAATTTTAAATGAGTTCTTGCTAATTGACCAGTTTTACCTAATCGGCACGACATATATATATATATATATATATATATATATATATATATATATATATATATATATATATATATATATATAAACATATTTCCCTCATATGGCAGTAAATCATTTCCATCCCGATGACCTTGTCTAAGCGATAAAGTAACAAGTAATTGTATACTCTCAATACTTCCAGTACTAGTGTAATTAATAATTCTTCTCCCTTGATATTTGCTTCTAACTTCTCCACGTTATAATTTCCCAGATATTTTATTTGGATTTACTTATATGGTGGCATTGATGTGTGGAGAAAAGCATATTCTTAAGAGAAGCGTAAGTGAACAAGTACTTTACCATAGAGCGATGAGATGACTCATTTACAGGTGGTGTGAGTGAGGAATATGGGAGGGGAAAGTACGGTGTACTTGCAGTAGAAACAAATGTCATGTGAAAACATATTTCAAATAGTGGTTAAGTGCTGTTATTATCTTTAATGAAACAGTAGAGGCATGGCTAATAATTCTGGGTGTTTCTCCTGCAAGATCCTGAATTTAGTTAATACAGCTAGCTCTCTCTCTCTCTTTTTATATAGGGTTTTACAAGATTGGGTTTAGGGTTCCTAGCTTTATTTACTAGTTAAAAGCTGTTACCTACATTATAATAATATAATATCTTTATTTCTACAGGTACATGTACAAGGTATACAGGCCATTAGCTCATTTGAAAGACTTTTTATTATTAAGAAATATATAAATAGAGAATAGGATGAAGTTGGAGCAATCTGTTGGCTTGCTCTCTCTCTCTCTCTCTCTCTCTCTCTCTCTCTCTCTCTCTCTCTCTCTCTCTCTCTCGTTATCTAGCTGTCTGGTTTCATGGAAGAGTTACACTCGACTTTTTCAAACTCTCTGGAAAAGGATCTGTCCTGCTCCCGCAAAATGTTGACGTCTTAAATTCTGCCAAGTTGCTAGAGTTCTGATAGTTTAATGTCGGACTCTTTACACGCTCACAGCTTTACGATATACTGTGTATATTGCAGTATACTTTACCCGCTCATACACATTGCATATTATATGCAGCAACATATATTACTCTTATCGTTTACTACTTTCTTCCACTCATAAGTATGTGTTGAATGTATGTACTCACCTAGTTGTGGTTGCAGGGGTCGAGTCACAGCGTGTGTGTGTGTGTATTTGTCGTGCCGAATAGGTAAAACTGGTCAATTAGCAAGAACTCGTTTAAAATTAAGTCCCTTCCAAAATTTTCTCTTATATTTAAAGATATATTTTTTCATTTATGTTAATGTAAAAATTAATTATTTTGTTTGAAAATAACCTTTGAAAAAACTTACCTAACCTTATTATAACAAGCGCAATTTAATTTAGCCTAATCCAACTAATTTACAATAGTTTAATAATAAACAAACACAATGAGATACATTTTCTCGTTAGGTTCAGAATGATTTTTGCGAAATTTTTTGCTTGCATACACAATTTTTCGCTTGCCTTATTCGGGAAGAAGTGCGATGCTATTTAAACCAAAATCATTAGAATATGTACAAAACAATATTTTTATAAGTTTCAAGCAAACGTGCGTTATTTATCCAACCAAAAAGACATTTTTTTTACAACTATGATACCTTGACATATCATATAGGTTATTATACTGTCCATCTCGATATTGATCAATCATTCTCACAGTGTTAAAGACAGTGGTCATAACACTGACACCATATTTAATATGAACTTTGATCCTCGACCGTGTACATGGCAAACTGACAAACGTACTTGTAACCAACCCAAAGATATATATATATATATATATATATATATATATATATATATATATATATATATATATATATATATATATATATATATATGCAGATATTCAAATACCTAGGAACTAATTTCTAGGCATTTTATGAATCTAGATGCTCTTGCACTACCGTCTACAGGTTTGGAATGAGGTGTACGGTGAATCAGTCACTGTCATTCAGAGGAAGGTTATGGAGAGAGCAATCAACTAGCCGGTGCCTTCAACAGGATGGATATGGAAAGCACAATAATTTAGCCACTTCCGTCCACAGGATAGATACGAGGTGCATAATATATTAGCCACTGCCGTTAACAGGATGAATATAGGGTGCAAAAATTACGCGTTACCATCCACAGGATGGATAAAGAATGAGCAATAAATTAGCCTCTACCTTTGACTGCTGAATATAGTTTGCTTATGAAACGTCCAGTCAACTTTAAAAAAAATAAAAAATATATGAGAAATATAAAATATAAAAAAGTATTAAAAAATTCGATAATAAAAAAGATGCAAGTGAAACTATTATTTACCATATTAATAATTAACAAAGGTAGATATATATAAAAATAGAATAGGGATTAGAGTTAAAAAGGGCTCTAGGCAGGACAGTAAATTCACTTGTGTTTATATACTCTGAGACGTGTATGCCTCTCACTGTCAATAAACCCAAAACTTCATGTCTCTTATTGTATATACACAAAGAATTGCCTGTGTTTCGATGTTTATTCATGGAAAGATGTACGTTCTCATTGTATATCTACTGAAACTATTTTAATCCTTATTTTAGCGATTAAAGTAATCTTGACTGGTGGTGAACAGGTTACAGGCAGCCCTCATAATCCTTTGCGTAGTCGACAAGCTTTAACCTACAATGAACCAGCCATCACTAGTACATATACACTATCATGGCTATTCATAGTAAAAAAAACGCAATAAAGAGAACAACTATAGAAATGGGAAGAATTACAATTAAAACAGAAACCAAAAAAATGGGCTCTGAGCAGGACGACAAATTCACTCGCACATTCACACTATCATGAATTTTCATTGTGAAAAAACTCACGTAGCGAGGCCGGCTCCATAATGCCGGAAGCGGCCACAATTAGCCTTCATTTATCTTGTAAATAAACAGCTGTCATTAAAGCCTTGCAGGCAAAATAAATTCTGGGATAATTCCACGTTAAGGGAGAACAGTAATGATAACAGCCAGTTTAGAAACATTAATAACTGCAGAAGTGTTTCAAATAACTACGATAAGTCTATGAGAAGACATAAAAGAGATGGGTTAATGGAGAATACAGATGATTACAGCCAGTTCAGAGGACATTAATAACAGCGGAGGTGTTTTAGATAACTACAGTAATTCTATGCAACTTCCCAACAGTTCAAAGAACAGCTATCGAAAATTGACTACTGTCTGGAAAACCTTCCATCCCCATCCCCAAACATTTTGCTGCTTGGTGACTTCAATGAAAAATCACACACACATGAGCTGCTGAATCTCTGCAACAAACACACCCTAAGTCAGCAGATAGTGGAGCCAACCAGACTGGAGAACACACTTGACCTTATTTTCACAAATAATGAAGACCTGGTAAGAAACATAACAATATCAAAAACAACTAATTCTGATCACAATCTAATCGAAGTCCAGACTTACATGCACAGGAGTCCTGATCAGCAAAATGAATACAACTATGAGGGTACCTTCACCAAATTCAACAAGAACATCAACTGGGACCAGGTAAACCATGTCCTAAGTGAAACATGTTGGAAAGATATCTAATAACATGGACCCTAACCAATGCCTTGAAAAGATCAACTTTCTGGTAGCTGAAGTATGATCAAAGCATATTCCCCTAAGAAAAAAGAAAGAGAAGTAAACTGGAAAGAGAGAAAGACGCTCCATCTACAGGAGAAGGCGAAGGATCATTGAGCTCCTCAAGAATGCTAGATTATCTGAAAAACGGAAGGAAGTGCTAACCAAGGAAGTGGAAAATACTGAGCTTAAGTTAAAGGACTCATGCAGGATCCAGGAGAGACAAGATGAGCTAAAAGCAATTAGTGAAATTGAAAGAAATTCGAAATATTTCTTTTCATATGCCAAAAATAAGGTAAAAATCACATCTAGTATCGGACCCCTGCTCAGACAAGACGGATCCTACACAGATGACAACAAAGAAGTGAGTGAGATACTGAAATCTCAATATGACTCTGTGTTCAGCGAACCACTAATCCGTCTAAAGATAGACAATGAAAACAATTTTTTTATGAATGAGCCTCAAAACCCTGTCAATGTATGCCAAATTTCTGATATAACCCTAACTCCACTAGACTTTGAGAAAGCCATTGACATAATACCCATACACTCAGCCCCGGGATCAGACTCGTGGAACTCTGTGTTCATTAAGAACTGCAAGAAACCCCTCTCAAGGGCTCTAAGTATGCTATGGAGAAGGAGCATAGACACAAGTGAGATTCCACAGTCACTAAAAACAACGGATATATCCCCACTCCATAAAGGTGGCAGCAAAGCAATAGCTATGAATTATAGACCAATAGCTTTAACGCCCCACATCAAAAAAATCTTTGAAAAAGTTCTAAGAATCACGATTGCAAACCACTTGGACTCCCAACAACTGCACAATCCAGGGCAACATGGGTTCAGAGCAGGTCGCTTCTGCCTCTTGCAACTACTGGACCACTATGATATGGTCTTGGATGCATTGGAAAATCAACAAAATGCAGAAGTAGCGTACACAGATTTTGCAAAAGCCTTCAACAAGTGCGATCATGGTGTAATAGCACACAAAATGTGTGCTAAAGGAATAACTGGCAAAGTGGGCAGATGAATCTTCAAGTTTCTAACCAATCGAACATAAGGAGTAGTGGTAAACAGAGTTAAATCGGAAGCTGCCATACTGAAGAGCTCTGTTCCACAGGGCACAGTACTCGCCCTTTTCCTGTTCCTCATCCTCATATCAGACAGAGATGTAAACCATAGCACCGTATTATCCTTTGCAGACGATACTAGGATCTGCATGAGAGCGTCATCCACTGAGGACACGGCAAATCTCCAAGAAGATATAAACCAAGTTTTCCAATGGGCAACGGAGAACAATATTATGTTCAATGAAGACAAATTCCAACTACTCCGTTATGGAAAACTGGAGGAAATAATAGCTAGAACTGAGTATACTACAAACTCTAATCACACATTAGAGCGGAAAAGTAATGTGAAGAACCTGGGAGTGGCAATGTCTGAGGAACTCACCTTCAAGGATCACAACAGTGCCACTATCACAACTGCGAGGAAAATAATAGGATGGATAATGAGAACATTCAAGACAAGAGATGCCAAGCCAATGATGATCCTTTTTAAATCACTTGTTCTCTCTAGGCTGGAATACTGCTGTACATTAACATCTCCATTCAAGGCAGGTGAAATTGCAGATCTAGAGAATGTACAGAGAACCTTTACTGTACGTATAAGTTACTATGACTCGCTGCTGTCTTCGTGTGTGTGTGTGTGTGTGTGTGTGTGTACTCACCTAGTTGCACTCACCTAGTTGTGGTTGCAGGGGTCGAGTCACAGCTCCTGGCCCCGCCTCTTCACTGGCCGCTACTCGGTCACTCTACCCGCTCCATGAGCTTTATCATTCCTCTCCTTAAAGCTATGTATGGATCCTGCTTCCACTACATCACTTCTCAGACTATTCCACTTCCTGATAACTCTGTGACTGAAGAAATATTTCCTAACATCCCTGTGATTCATCTGAGTCTTCAACTTCCAACTGTGACCCCTCGTCGCTGTGTCCCACCTCAGGAACATTCTGTTTCTGTCCACCTTATCGATTCCTCTCAGTATTTTGTATGTCGTTATCATATCCCCGCTATCCCTCCTGTCTTCCAATGTCGTCAGGTCGATTTCCCGTAACCTCTCCTCGTAGGACATACACCTTAGCTCCGGGACTAGTCTTGTTGCAAACCTCAGCACTTTTTCTAGTTTCCTTACATGCTTGGCTAGATGAGGGTTCCAAACTGGCGCTGCATACTCAAGTATGGGCCTAACGTACACAGTGTACAGGGTCTTGAATGACTCCTTATTAAGATGTCGGAATGCTGTTCTTAGGTTTGCTAGACGTCCGTATGCTGCAGCAGTTATTTGGTTGATGTGCGCCTCAGGAGATGTGCCTGGTGTTATACTCACCCCAAGATCCTTTTCCTTGAGTGAGGTTTGTAGTCTCTGGCCCCCTAGACTATACTCCGTCAGTGGCCTATTTTGCCCTTCCCCAATCTTCATGACTTTGCACTTGGTGAGGTTGAATTCCATGAGCCAGTTGTTGGACCAGGCCTGCAGCCTGTCCAGATCCCTCTGTAGTTCTGCCTGGTCCTCTTCCGATTGAATTCTTCTCATCAACTTCACATCATCTGCAAACAGGGACACTTCGGAGTCTATTCCTTCTGTCATGTCGTTTACAAATACCAGAAACAGCACCGGACCTAGGACTGATCCCTGTGGCACCCCGCACGTTACAAGCGCCCACTCTGACACCTCGCCACGTACCGTGACTCGCTGTTGTCTTCCTGACAGGTATTCCCTGATCCATTGTAGTGCCTTCCCTGTTATTCCTGCCTGGTCCTCCAGCTTTTGCACTAATCTCTTGTGTGGAACTGTGTCAAACGCTTTCTTACAGTCCAAGAAAATGCAATCTACCCACCCCTCTCTCTCTTGTCTTACTGCCGTCACCCTGTCACAGAACTCCAGTAGGTTTGTCAAGCAGGATTTCCCATCCCTGAAACCATGCTGGCTGTCGTTGATAAGCTCATTCCTTTCTAGGTGCTCCACCACTCTTCTGATAATCTTCTCCATGATCTTGCATACTATACATGTCAGTGACACTGGCCTGTAGTTTAGTGTTTCGTGTCTGTCTCCGTTTTTAAAAATTGGGACTACATTTGCTGTCTTCCATACCTCAGGTAGTCGCCTTGTTTCGATAGATGTGTTGAAGATTGTTGTTAGTGTGTGTGTGTGTGTACTCACCTAGTTGTACTCACCTAGTTGTGGTTGCAGGGGTCGAGACATAGCTCCTGGCCCCGCCTCTACACTGGCCGCTACTGGGTCACTCTCCCTGCGCCATGAGCTTTATCATACCTCTTCTTAAAGCTATGTATGGAACCTGCCTCCACTACATCGCTTCCCAAGCTATTCCACTTCC
The DNA here is from genome assembly GCA_009830355.1 of Cherax destructor. Lineage (NCBI taxonomy): Eukaryota > Metazoa > Arthropoda > Malacostraca > Decapoda > Parastacidae > Cherax > Cherax destructor. Next base: position 244,622 of record WNWK01001326.1, read on the forward strand.
CGACCACTCTGTGACTGAAGAAATACTTCCAACTGTGTCCCCTTGTTGCTGTGTCCCATCTCTGGAACATTCTGTCTCTGTCAACCTTGTCAATTCCTCTCAGTATTTTATATGTCGTTATCATGTGTGTGTTTGTTTGTGTGTGTATATATATATATATATATATATATATATATATATATATATATATATATATATATATATATATATATTTTTTGTGTGTGTGTGTGTGTGTGTTTGTGTGTACTCACCTAATTGTGGTTGCAGGGGTCGAGACTCAGCTCCTGGCCCCGCCTCTTCGCTGTCTGCTACTGGGTCTCTGCTTTCCCTGCTCCATGAGCTTTATCATACCTTGTCTTAAAACTATGTATGGTTCCTGCCTCCACTATATCTTTCTCTAGTCCATTCCACTTCCTGACTACTCTGTGGCTGAAGAAATGTTTCCTGACATCCCTTTGACTCATCTGAGTCTTCAGCTTCCAGTTGTGTCCCCTTGTTTCTGTGTTCCCTCTCTGAAACAACCTGTCACTATCTACCTTGTCAATTCCCCGCAGTATTTTGTATGTCGTTATCATGTCTCCTCTGACCCTTCTTTCCTCCAGTGTTGTTAGTCCTATTTCCCTCAACCTTTCTTCATAAGACAGACCCCTGAGTTGTGGAACTAACCTTGTCGCAAACCTTTGCACTTTCTCTAGTTTCCTTACGTGCTTGACCAGGTGTGGGTTCCAGACTGGTGCTGCATATTCTAGTATGGGCCTGACGTACACAGTATACAGTGTCTTGAACGATTCCTTGTTAAGGTAACGGAACGCTAATCTAAGGTTTGCCAGACGCCCATATGCTGCCGCAGTTATCTGGTTGATGTGTGCTTCCGGAGACGTGCTAGGCGTTATATTCACTCCAAGGTCTTTCTCCTTTGCCTAGGTTTGTAGCCTTTGTCCGCCTAGCTTGTATTCTGTCAGCGGTCTTCTTTGCCCTTCTCCGATCCTCATGACTTTGCATTTGGAGGGATTGAATTCGAGAAGCCAACTGCTAGACCAGATGTCGAGCTGTGTGTGTGTGTGTGTGTGTGTGTGTGTGTGTGTGTGTGTGTGTGTGTGTGTGTGTGTGTGTGTGTGTGTGTGTGTAAGTGTGTGTGTGTAAATAATGAGGACGTGGATAAAAACTATTTTTTTCTCACCTGGTGTACATGTGTACAGGTGGTCCCCACGTGTGCAAGAGGTCTTCGTGTGTACATCTTGTCTCTTTGTGCACATTTGGTGTCTTTGTATACTATATCTGGTTTTATTGTGTACATCTGGTCTCCCTGTGTACATCTGGTCTCCCTGTGTGCATCTGGTCTCCGTGTGTGCATCTGGTCTCAGCGTGTGCATCTGGTCTCAGCGTGTGCATCTGGTCTCAGCGTGTGCATCTGGTCTCAGCGTGTGCATCTGGTCTCAGCGTGTGCATCTGGTCTCAGCGTGTGCATCTGGTCTCAGCGTGTGCATCTGGTCTCAGCGTGTGCATCTGGTCTCAGCGTGTGCATCTGGTCTCAGCGTGTGCATCTGGTCTCAGCGTGTGCATCTGGTCTCAGCGTGTGCATCTGGTCTCAGCGTGTGCATCTGGTCTCAGCGTGTGCATCTGGTCTCAGCGTGTGCATCTGGTCTCAGCGTGTGCATCTGGTCTCAGCGTGTGCATCTGGTCTCAGCGTGTGCATCTGGTCTCAGCGTGTGCATCTGGTCTCAGCGTGTGCATCTGGTCTCAGCGTGTGCATCTGGTCTCAGCGTGTGCATCTGGTCTCAGCGTGTGCATCTGGTCTCAGCGTGTGCATCTGGTCTCAGCGTGTGCATCTGGTCTCAGCGTGTGCATCTGGTCTCAGCGTGTGCATCTGGTCTCAGCGTGTGCATCTGGTCTCAGCGTGTGCATCTGGTCTCAGCGTGTGCATCTGGTCTCAGCGTGTGCATCTGGTCTCAGCGTGTGCATCTGGTCTCAGCGTGTGCATCTGGTCTCAGCGTGTGCATCTGGTCTCAGCGTGTGCATCTGGTCTCAGCGTGTGCATCTGGTCTCAGCGTGTGCATCTGGTCTCAGCGTGTGCATCTGGTCTCAGCGTGTGCATCTGGTCTCAGCGTGTGCATCTGGTCTCAGCAGGTTGGGGCATCTGGTCTCAGCGTGTGCATCTGGTCTCAGCGTGTGCATCTGGTCTCAGCGTGTGCATCTGGTCTCAGCGTGTGCATCTGGTCTCAGCGTGTGCATCTGGTCTCAGCGTGTGCATCTGGTCTCAGCGTGTGCATCTGGTCTCAGCGTGTGCATCTGGTCTCAGCGTGTGCATCTGGTCTCAGCGTGATTGCATCTGGTCTCAGCGTGTGCATCTGGTCTCAGCGTGTGCATCTGGTCTCAGCGTGTGCATCTGGTCTCAGCGTGTGCATCTGGTCTCAGCGTGTGCATCTGGTCTCAGCGTGTGCATCTGGTCTCAGCGTGTGCATCTGGTCTCAGCGTGTGCATCTGGTCTCAGCGTGTGCATCTGGTCTCGCGTACTGGTCTCAGCGTGTGCATCTGGTCTCAGCGTGTGCATCTGGTCTCAGCGTGTGCATCTGGTCTCAGCGTGTGCATCTGGTCTCAGCGTGTGCATCTGGTCTCAGCTGTGCATCTGGTCTCACGTATCTGGTCTCAGCGTGTTGCATCTGGTCTCAGCGTGTGCATCTGGTCTCAGCGTGTGCATCTGGTCTCAGCGTGTGCATCTGGTCTCAGCGTGTGCATCTGGTCTCAGCGTGTGCATCTGGTCTCAGCGTGTGCATCTGGTCTCAGCGTGTGCATCTGGTCTCAGTTCTTGTCTGCGTGTGCATCTGGTCTCAGCGTGTGCATCTGGTCTCAGCGTGTGCATCTGGTCTCAGCGTGTGCATCTGGTCTCAGCGTGATGGTCAGCGTGTGCATCTGGTCTCAGCGTGTGCATCTGGTCTCAGCGTGTGCATCTGTCTCAGGGGCATCTGGTCTCAGCGTGTGCATCTGGTCTCAGCGTGTGCATCTGGTCTCAGCGTGTCATCTGGTCTCAGCGTGTGCATCTGGTCTCAGCGTGTGCATCTGGTCAGCGTATCTGGTCTCAGCGTGTGCATCTGGTCTCAGCGTGTGCATCTGGTCTCGGGTGCATCTGGTCAGCGTGCATCTGGTCTCAGCGTGTGCATCTGGTCTCAGCGTGTGCATCTGGTCTCAGCGTGTGCATCTGGTCTCAGCGTGTGCATCTGGTCTCAGCGTGTGCATCTGGTCTCAGCGTGTGCATCTGGTCTCAGCGTGTGCATCTGGTCTCAGCGTGTGCATCTGGTCTCAGCGTGTGCATCTGGTCTCAGCGTGTGCATCTGGTCTCAGCGTGTGCATCTGGTCTCAGCGTGTACATCTGGTCTCTATGTGTACATTTGGAAATAGCTTATGTAGCACTGGTCACTAGGCACCCACGCATGCGAATAGACTCGTGTATCTTGCTCAAGATACATTACACAAGTGTTCAAAGTTGGAAGCCGATCGAATAAGACGTTCTCGAGCAATAAAAATGAAAATTTGTGAGAAAGAAAACGAAAATTTGTGAGAAATGTTCCAAAAAACTAGGCAAGGCTTCCCTCGTTAAACTTAGAAATACCATAAAACCTCAGATTTTTATTGTTTTGTAGAATTATTTTCTCATTTGCATTCTCTTTAAAATTCTCTACAATCCCGTAAAGAATTTTTTTTTTTTTTTATATGTACAATTTGATAAAATTTGTGAAAAGTGGTCACTTGGCGCACCACACTGCCCAAAATACAAAATATATTTCCAATTAAGTTTCTTCGGTATTTAGGTTTCGAAGATGACCAGGGGAAGCAGTCTCCACTTGGTAAATGAAAATTTACAGAGTTCAGAGTGACGAGTTGTGTTTTAATAAAGCCCACCAATGGTAAGAGTTTGAAGCTGACCAGAAAATGCATTCTCCAGTAATTGACCTTATTCCAACGATACTCGGTTTCATTTTTTTTTTTTGGGGGAGGGGATTTTGAATTTGAGGTAAACCGAAACTGATTTAACATGACATAACGGAAATAAGAAACTCACATAATTTTATGATTCAAATTATCAAGTTTAAACACCTGAACGTCACTCTCCGCCCTCGTCCAATTTTGTAGCATCTTTATTTTTTTTTTCAACGTTTAAATATCTTCCACTGAGGGTTTTGGAAGTGGTTCGAGCCCTCACCAGGATGCTGGAAATAGGTTCAACAACTTCGCTCATAGAGGACATGAACATGCTAGTTGTTCCAGGAATTTGATCCTCGTTACTGTTCACAAGTGTTGGAGGTGTTTAACCGATCGGAATAGACGTTCTCGAGCTGTGGGGAAAATAAAATAAAGTTGGAGGAAGCAAAAATATTCAAGCAATCTCTTGAAAGTATTCCTTCGGGGATACCAAATAATAAATAATAGTAATAATAAATAATAATAATAATAATAATAATAATAATAATAATAATAATAATAGAGAAATATAAACATTAAATAAATTGTTCTATAAATGTAATCATCATTCCCTGCCTTCTCTTTCCCCCCACAATACACATGAGTGAGGGCGCCGTTTACAAAACATTAAATACAAATAACCACCGCTCTTAGGCCTATAGGCTCTCCTTAATACAAATTCCGTTTCCTTTAATTTGTCTCAGGCGAGCCGCACAAATTCCATATCTATCTTCGTCTGTCCCTCATCCCCCCTCTCCTCTATCCCCCACTTCTCCATCTTCTTTAACCCCTCTCCCCACCCTACTCCCCCTCTTCAACTTCCCCCTCCCCCACCTTCCACCTTCCTGTGACTCCTTCCCCTCTTATATTCTTTCCTCTCACTCTCCTCTTCCACTTTTCTCTTCCACTTCTGTTCTCCTCCCTCTTCCTAGTGTCTCTCTGCCACCTCCCCTATCCCAAATTCTCTCTAATTTTCTCTTTCCCCTCTCCCAACTCCCTTCTCCCCTCTCCCAACTCCCCTTCTCCCAACTCCCCTTCTCCCCTCTCCCAACTCCCTTCTCCCTCTCCACCTCCCTTCTCCCTCTCCCACCTTTCCTTTTTTTCACTATCACCTTTTCCCTCCCTCACTTTCCATCTATCCTTCCTTCGTTCCCTTCTTTCTCGTTCCCTTCTCATTTCTTATTTGTTATTTCTTGACTCAGAATATTTATCTCTTTGTCTCGCCCCATTCCTTCTGTTTCACTCTTCCTCTTTACCCCTAACTTACTTCCTATTTCCCTCTCCTCTCACTCCTTTCCCGTTCTTTCCCTCGCTGATTCTCTCTCCTCTCACTCTCTCTCTCTGTTTCTTATATTGGCCTTCCCACCTTTTCCTTTATTTGTCCTGTTCCTCGCCTTTAGCCTTTATCTTATTCAAAATTTCTATTATCTACCTTATCTTTATTCTTCTCCTAACCTTGTCTTACCCATACTTCCCTGTCTACTTCCCTACCCTCTTTCCTCCCTCGCCTCTCCTCTTTCCCTCCCTCCCTTCCTCTTTCCCTCCCTCCCTTCCTCTTTCCCTCCCTCCCTTCCTCTTTCCCTCCCTCCCTTCCTCTTTCCCTCCCTCCCTTCCTCTTTCCCTCCCTCCCTTCCTCCCTCCCTCCTTGTTTCCTCTCCCTCCTTCGTTTGCCTCCTCTACGTCGTATCGTCTCCTCTTCCCTTTCCAGGACGGATATCTTAATACTGATGAAGGGCTCTTGATCCAGGAGTTAGGGATTACGCCCTTCCGTCCCTCCGATCAACCCTGATTACCTCCCTGCTAAGGGTTTAGCGCTTTTCAGTGAATATAATAATATTAATGATAGTCTAGTCTTCCATTCCCTAATTTTTGTCTAGCTCCTCTTCCTCCTTTTTTCCGTTTCCAGTTCTTCTTCCTTCCTAGTTCCTCTTCTTCTTTTTTGGTTCCTCTTATTACTTTCTAGTTCCTCTTATTTCTTTCTGGTTCCTCTTCTTCCTTTCTGGTTTCTCTCATTCCTTTCTGGTTCCTCTTATTCCTTTCTGGTTCCTCTTATTCCTTTCTGGTTCCTCTTCTTCCTTTCTAGTTCCTCTTCTTCCTTTCTAGTTCCTCTTCTTCCTTTCTAGTTCCTCTTCTTCCTTTCTAGTTCCTCTTCTTCCTTTCTAGTTCCTCTTCTTCCTTTCTAGTTCCTCTTCTTCCTTTCTAGTTCCTCTTCTTCCTTTCTAGTTCCTCTTCTTCCTTTCTAGTTCCTCTTCTTCCTTTCTAGTTCCTCTTCTTCCTTTCTAGTTCCTCTGCTTTCTTTCTAGTTTCTCTTCTTCCTTTCTAGTTCCTCTTCTTCTTTTCTAGTTCCTCTTTTTCATTTCTAGTTCCTCTTCTTTCTTCCTACCTTTCTAGTTCCTTTTCTTTCTCCCTATCTAGTTCCTGTTCCTCATTTCATCCTATATAGTTCCCCGTTCTCCTTTTTTCCTGTTTAGTTCCTCTTCCTTCTTACTTTCTATCTAGTTCCTTTTTTTCATTCCTTCCTGTCTAGTTCCACTTCTTTTCTTCCTTTGTTTTTCTCTCTCATTTCTTCCTATCTGGCTCCTTTTCATCCTATCTTCCTATCTAGTTCCTTTTTCTCCTGTTTTCCTATCTTTTTCTTTCTTCCTTCCTATATAGTTCCTCTTCGTTTTTCTTCCTATCTTACTTTATTCCTATTTGTTCCTCTTTTTCCTTACTTATTTAGATTCTTTCCTCCTCTCTTCCTATCTAGTTCTCTTCCTCCTTACTTACTATCTAGTTCCTGTTCCCTATACTTTCTCTCATTCTCTAATCTTCCCTCTTGTCAACCCCTCTCCTCCTTTCACTGCCTTCTCTTCTTATTTTTCCCCCTACCCTTCGTTCTCATTGTTCTTTTCCTCTCTCCCTTTCCCTACCTTTATTCTCATTGGCCTCTTTCTCTTCCCCATTTTTCAATCCCATTTGTTTTAATTGAATTCTTTCTCTTCCTCTTTCCAATACTCCTTCGTTCTGATTGGCCCTTTCCTCGCCCTGTTTCCTCCCTATCCTGAACCGTCCCCTTCTCCTCTTTTCCCCAACCCCAATCGTCCCCGTTTCCCTCTTTCTTGCCCATCCCCTCACTGCCCCTCCTGAGAGCAGAGCACCACACTGTCTGGTTCCTATGGCAGTCGTCTCTCTCTCTTATAATGCCATAAAACATATCTCAAAAAGATATGGACGCTGTTTTTTTCACTAGATTTCATTATCAGTTATGTACACTTGGTCTGATTTTTGTTTTGTAATCGAGTGGTAGTGGCTAATTTATTTTGATATCCATGGTAATCTAGAGGATGGTAGCAGCTAGTTTACTGGGTTTCCTATGGTAATGCAGATTATGGCAGTCGCTAGTTTATTGTACTACACATTTTAATTCAAAATAATGGTTAGTAGCTAGTTTACTGTCTTGCCGATTTTAATGGTAATGGCTATCAACCCTGGAGTCTACCTGGAGCGTATTCCGGGGATCAACGACCCAGTGGCCCTGTCCATGACTAGTTTACCGTGCGCCCCATATCCATCCTGTGGATGGTGGTGGCTACTTCATCGTGCGCCCCATATCCATCCTGTGGATGGTGGAGGCTACTTCATCGTGCGCCCCATATCCATCCTGTGGATGGTGGAGGCTACTTCATCGTGCGCCCCATATCCATCCTGTGGATGGCAGAGCAAGAGAATTTTCTGCTGCGTGGAGAATGCATAAATTAATAAAGGAAGGAGGAAATTCGGGACAAAAGAGTGCAATAATATTTAAAAGAGACATTACATATGCATCAGCCTAATTGTTTTTCCGTTCCTTCCCTAAAAATATTCTAGACACGCACACAACTGTATGTGTTTCTATATATATGCATGTTATACATATATATATATATATATATATATATATATATATATATATATATATATATATATATATATATATATATATATTTTTTTTTTTTTTTAACAAGTCGGCGTCTCCCACCGAGGCAGGGTGACCCAAAGAAGAAAATCCCCAAAAGAAAATACTTTCATCATCATTCAACACTTTCACCACACTCATACATAATCACTGTCTTTGCAAAGGAGCTCAGATACAACAGCTGAGAAAAGTCCCTCCCAGCTGTCACTATCTCAGACCCCTCCTTTAAAGTGCAGGCATTGTACTTCCCATTTCCAGGACTCAAGTCCAACTAAATCAATTAACTGGTTTCCCTGAATCCCTTCACAAAATGTTACCCTGCTCACACTCCAACAGATCGTCATGTCCCAAAAACCATTCGTCTCCATTCACTCCTATCTAACACGCTCACACATGCTTGCTGGAAGTCCAAGCTCCTCGCCCACAAAACCTCCTTTACCCCTTCCCTCCAACCTTTTCTAGGACGACCCCTACCCCGCCTTCCTTCCCCTACAGATTTATACGCTCTCCAAGTCATTCTACTTTGATCCATTCTCTCTAAATGACCAAACCACCTCAACAACCCCTCTTCAGCCCTCTGACAAATACTTTTAGTAACTCCACACCTTCTCCTAATTTCCACATTCCGAATTTTCTGCATAATATTTACACCACACATTGCCCTTAGACAGGACATTTCCACTGCCTCCAGCCTCCTCCTCGCTGCAGCATTTGCAACCCATGCTTCACACCCATATAAGAGTGTTGGTACCACTATACTTTCGTACATTCCCTTCTTTGCCTCCATGGATAACGTTTTTTGTCTCCACAGATATCTCAATGCACCACTCACCTTTTTTCCTTCATCAATTCTATGGTTAACCTCATCCTTCATAAACCCATCCGCTGACACATCAACTCCCAAATATCTGAAAACATTTACTTCTTCCATAATCCCTCTCTCCAATGTGATATCCAATTTTTCTTTATTTAAATCGTTTGATACCCTCATCACCTTACTCTTATCTATGTTCACTTTTAACTTTCTACCTTTACACACTCTCCCAAACTCGTCCACTAGCCTTTGCAACTTTTCTTTAGAATCTCCCATAAGCACAGTATCATCAGCAAAAAGTAACTGTGTCAACTCCCATTTGCATTTAATTCTCCATAATTTAATCCCACCCCTCTCCCCAACACCCTAGCATTTACTTCTTTTACAACCCCATCTATAAATATATTAAACAACCATGGTGACATTACACATCCCTGTCTAAGACCTACTTTTACCGGGAAGTAATCTCCTCTCTCCTACACACCCTAACCTGAGCCTCACTATCCTCATAAAAACTCTTTACAGCCTTCAGTAACTTACTACCTATTCCATACACTTGCAACATTTGCCACATTGCTCCCCTATCCACTCTATCATATGCCTTTTCTAAATCCATAAATGCAATAAAAACTTCTCTACCTTTATCTAAATACTGTTCACATATATGCTTCACTGTAAACACTTGATCTACACATCCCCTACCCACTCTAAAGCCTCCTTGCTCATCTGCAATCCTACTCTCTGTCTTACCTTTAATTCTTTCAATAATAACCCTGTCATACACTTTACCTGGTATACTCAGTAAACTTATTCCCCTATAATTTTTACACTCTCTTTTATCCCCTTCCCTTTATATAAAGGAACTATACATGCTCTCTGCCAATCCCTAGGTACCTTCCCCTCTTTCATACATTTATTAAACAAAAATACCAACCACTCCAGCACTATATCCCCCCCTGCTTTTAACATTTCTGTCATGATTCCGTCAATTCCAGCTGCTTTACCCCCTTTCATTCTACGTAATGCCTCACGCACCTCCCCACACTCACATCCTGCTCTTCTTCACTCCTAAACGATGTTGTTCCTCCCTGGCCAGTACATGAAATTACCGCCTCCCTTTTTCATCGACATTTAAAAGTTCCTCAAAATATTCCCGCCATCTACCCAATACCTCCAGCTCCCCATCTACTAACTCCCTACTCTGTTTTTAACTGACAAATCCATTCGTTCACTAGGCTTTCTTACCTTGTTTATCTCACTCCAAAAATTTTCTTGTTTTCAGCAAAATTTCTTGACAGAGCCTCTCCATTCTTTCATCCGCTCTTCTTTTGCACTCTCTCACCACTCTCTTCACCTTTCTTTTACTCTCCACATACTCTGCTCTTCTATTAACACTTCTGTTTTGTAAAACCTCTCATAAGCTACCTTTTTCTCTTTTATCACACCCTTTACTTCTTCATTCCACCACGCACTCCTCTTTCCTCCTGCACCCCCCTCCTATAACCACAAACTTCTGCCCCACATTCTAATACTGCATTTTTAAAACTATCCCAACTCTCTTCAACCCCCCCACTACTCCTACTTGCACTAGCCCACCTTTCTGCCAATAGTTGCTTATATCTCACCCTAACTTCCTCCTCCCTTAGTTTATACACTTTTACCTCTCTCTTACTTGTTGTTGCCATTTTCTTTTTGTCCCATCTACCTTTTACTCTAACTGTAGCTACAACCAAATAATGATCTGATATATCCGTTGCCCCTCTATAAACATGTACATCCCGAAGCCTACTCATCAACCTTTTATCCACCAATACATAATCCAACAAACTACTTTCCTTACGTGCTATATCATACCTTGTATATTTATTTATCCTCTTTTTCATAAAATATGTATTACTTATTACCAAACCTCTTTCTACACATAGCTCAATTAATGGTTCCCCATTTACATTTACCCCTGGCACCCCAAATTTACCTACTACTCCATCCACAACATTTTTACAAACTTTAGCATTAAGATCCCCAACCACAATTACTCTCTCACTTGGTTCAAAACTCCCCACACACTCACTCAACATTTCCCAAAATCTCTCTCTCTCCTCTACACTTCTCTCTTCTTCAGGTGCATAAACACTTACTATAACCCACTTTTCACATCCAACCTTTATTTTACTCCACATAATCCTTGAATTTATACATTTATATTCCTTCTTTACCTGCCATATCTGATTATTCAACATTATTGCCACTCCTTCTTTAGCTCTAACTGTATTTGAAACCCCTGATCTAATCCCATTTATTTCTTCCCACTGAAACTCTCCTACCCCCTTCAGCTTTGTCTCACTTAAAGCCAGGACATCCAGCTTCTTTTCATTCATAACATCTACAATCATCTCTTTCTTATCATTCGCACAACATCCACGCACATTCAAACATCCCACTTTGACGGTTTTCTTCTTCTTTTTAGTAAGCTATACAGGAAAAGGGGTTACTATCCCATTGTTCCCGGCATTTTAGTTGACTTTTACAACACGCATGGCTTACGGAGGAAAGATTCTTATTCCACTTCCCCATGGATATGAAAGGGGAAAGCATATAAGAACAAGAACTATTAAGATAAAATCAAAGAAAACTCAAATGAGTGTGTATACATAAACGTGTACATGTTTGCGTAGTGTGACCTAAGTGTAAGTAGAAGTAGCAAGACGTACCTGAAATCTTGCATGTTTATGAGACAGAAAAAAGACACCAGCAATCCTACCATCATGTAAAACAGTTTCAGGTTTCTGTTTCACAGTCACCTGGCAGGATGGTAGTACCTCCCTGGGTGGTTGCTGTCTACCAACCTACTACCTATAATATATATGAACGATGATGTAAAAGAGAAATCTCAATATTTTTTTCTTCCCCTCGAAGCCATTATATATACTTCTTTGAGGTCATAGGTCCTCACACTTCCTGGTTTACATAGGCGATACTTTTGAGCTTACACCTAGAATAATAGAAAATAAACAATCAGATGGGCACAGGAGAGCTCTCTACCATGAACCAACATGTGGTATCTCGTAACCACACAATAAAATGGGAAGGCGCTGTGGAAACTCAAAATGAAAGATCCGATCAAAAGAAAAACACTGGAAGCAGCAGTTAGAGATCAAATACCTATTCTTCAGTATTTCAAAAAGGGCAACTCCAACTGGATGTAATTACCAGGTTCACATTGAAGACGTACAGAACATTTCATCAGAAACTCGCCAGCTACTCTAATACCTCAGCCCCACTACAAGATGCCTTAGTACTCCAAGCCCAGCTCCCACGTCAACAACTAAGACTGACGCCCACCTGTCTCGTTACCCAGTCGTCACTATATAAACATGAAGTCTTCTCATTCTTTGTACTTCTTGCTGATGAGGATCTCAAACTGAGATAGATATCCTGGTCAACTATTTAATCGCTTCTGAATTTGCGTTTGTTGGGTCCATTTACCCTTGCTGTCTGTCCTATCAGTGGGCTACAACGACGACAAAAAAATAACGTTGGCCGCTAAGGCAACAATGGCGATAAGACGTAAGACGTTAGAACAAAGACGACTGCGACGACGAAGCGGAAGTAAGACAATCTGGGGAAAAGACGTCAACAATGCAGCTCCGCCGGATGTATGTGCCGGGTGGGAGGCAGCCAGCTAGACAGCCAGACACGCAGTTTGTCTCTCCTCCGGCCACAATTATGATTAATGCATATCGTCGTGAATTTTTTGTATGTACATGTTATTTCAAGTGTATTTTATTATTATATTAATTATTATTATCGTTATTATTATTATTATTATTATATATATTAAACATACTTATATTGCTTTATAGTCAGAACTTAGCTAATTCGGCAACGATCGTTTTGCTGAACATCTCGAGCTTACTTTTATACTTTTATTATTGTATAACTGCAAAAAAAAATTGTTGGAATGTCACAAAATATTTATAATATACACTTACTGTAATATTAACTGCTGTTACGCTGATTTAAGTTCTGTTACGAATGATTATGACGACACTTCTAGCAAAGTTTAGTAAATTGTCTGTAAAATTTAGATTTCTTTACCGTATTTGTTTTCACGAATATGTTTTTCACTCAGCAAGGAAAAACTATACAGAAGAAAACAGTATAAATAAATGTAAAACTGGTGGGAAGTGCTATCCGAGGCTGTGTAAATCCGTGCGCTACCACTGTCCTGTGGTTGGTACAGTAAAAGAGACCAACCCACAATGGGTAATGTCAGTAGGAGTAATTTGAAGGGATACTGCAGGAGGCCTCTTGGCCCATGGTAAGACTGGTCCAGTTCACACCCAGCCACACCCACTGTAACGGCAACTGCTAGCTGAGGGTGTTGCACACGCATGTACACCAACTATCTTAGCCAGTGGTGAGTTTCTCGTCTCTCGGGTTTGATTTTTGTCTGTGTTTCTGTGAATTTAGTCACAGTCGTTCATTACGATTTTTCCGAATAAATTAATTTTGGCAGTCGCACTTATAAAGTGTGTGGTGAAGCAAGCTTCCCAGTTGCAAGTGAAATAAAGTCAAATCTACGTGTATCAGTAACAGCTGCTTTAGTTTCAGGGACCACAAATACAGTGTTTTAGGATGGCTAGAGGTTCACCCATTAGTGCCAAATGTTCCATATATTTGGATATACTGACCATTAGGAAACCAAGCATCAGACTTCACATCCACAGTAACATAACACGATTATGTAACATGGATGACACTGGTGAGTTATCCTGGAAGACTCGACCTCAGCACAGTGCTATAAAAAATCAACACACTATTAGATTAACGGTAGAGGAGAAGCACAACAAACTCTTGTTATTGAACGTCCTCCCCCAAAAAAAGAAATCTGCACAGAAAACCCACATACAAGGATTAAATACTTATCTCATAACACATGGAGTAAGAGATAAGTAGCTATCGTATTTTTCGTCAGAGTCACGGGAGCCGCAGCCGCGGTTCCTCAAAGAGGAATATAACGTTTTTCAAAGCTTCAGTTTCCTCTACACCTCATCTCAGAACGCAGGAGACCTGCGTGCCCGCCGCCTCCTCAGCGTCGTCCCTGCAGAACGGTCACCAGGTATATACCTGGAGGGTTTTCCGGGGGTCAACGCCCCCGCTGCCCGGTCTATGACCAGGCAGCTTTTAACTGTTTCTGATGCCATCTTTTCTAATAATCTGCCCAATATTAGTATCTAATTATCACATTTAAATTCAGAATCTCTAAATTTAATTCGTATAAAACCCTTAAGTGTAGGAAGGAGAGAGAGAAAGAAGGAGAGGGGGAGAGAGAGAAAAAAAGAGAGAGGAGACAGGGGGAGAGAGGGAGAGCGAGAGAAAAAGAGAGAGGGAAAGAAAAAGGGAGAAAATGGTGGGGGTTATCAAGTGATCAATAACAGTAGGCCTACTGACCCATGCAATTCACTCCTGTTTGATTGTTAACTTAAGAATATAAGATTAGAGAAACACTGCAGTAGCCCTACTGATTTTAATGATAATGCTTCGTAAATGACCCAAAACCTGCATCTAAATTCCCTTTTATTATAATGATTATTATTATTAGTAGTAGTAGTGGTGGTAATTATTATTACTATTATTATTGCTAGTAGTAGTATTTATTATTAATAATACTATTTATTATAAATAGCAGGACATCCAGTTCCTGGGCAATAGGTTTCATCCATGGGAGAGTAGCAGAGCTCCAGTTCTCTGGATGACGATCCCTTCACTACTAACAAGGCACCGTCGTCACCTTGAAGGACACTAATGCCATAAGAAAAGCGTTCCTCCGTGCCAGCACTTTAAAAAACCCACACCACCAGACAAACCCACATGACCTGACTAAAAACCAACATTCTGAATGAATTACAACTCGCACAGCCTGATTAAAACCCCAGACGAAATAAAACCCACATGAACTTGAAAAAAACCCACGAACCGACTAAAATCGCCCACAAACTGAATAAAAACCAAGACGACCTAGCTAAAACCCAAAACTACTTGGCTAAAAACAAAAACTAACACGACCTGACTAAAAACCAACACGACCTGACTAAAAACCAACACGACCTGACTAAAAACCAACACGACCTGAATAAAAACTAACACGATTTGAATAAAAAACAGTTCAACCTGAATAAAAACCAACACGATTTGACTGAAAACCAACATGACCTGACTAAACCAACACAACCTAACTAAAAACCAACGCGACCTGAATAAAAACCAGCACAACCTGACTAAATCCAACACGACCTGACTGAAACACAGCCTGACTAAAAACCAACACGACCCGGATTAAAACCAATATGCCCTGGCTAAAAAACCAACACGATGTAACTAAAAACCAACAGGACCTGACTAAAAACCATCACGACATGACTAAAAACCAGCACAACCTGAATAAAAAAACATGAAATGGAACTTCCCGCACAGGACAATTAATTCTATATATGAAGGGACATAGTCGAGTAGTGCATACTTCATCATCCAACTTCCTCTCTCCCTTCCTACCTACCTCCCTACCTCACTCTCTCTCTCTCTCTCTCTCTCTCTCTCTCTCTCTCTCTCCTCTCTCTCTCTCTCTCCTCTCTCTCTCTCCTCCTCCTCTCTCCTCCCTTCCTCCCTCCCTACCTCCCTACCTCCTCTCCCTCCTCTCCCCCTCTCTCTCTCTCTCTCTCTCTCTCTCTCTCCTACCTACCTACCTACCTCTCTCTCTCTCTCTCTCTCTCTCTCTCTCTCTCTCTCTCCTTCTCCTCCTATTACCTACTCACTCTCTACCAGTACTACTCTCTCTCTCTCTCTCTCTCTCTCTCTCTCTCTCTCTCTCTCTCTCTCTCTCTCTCTCTGCTATTGTTACCTAGGATGAACAACTGAAGAGTTACCAAGGATGAATAATACAAGGGTGACCTAGGATGAATAATACAAGAGTGACCTAGGATGAATAATACAAGGGTGACCTATGATGAATAATACAAGGGTGACCTAGGATGAATAATACAAGAATTACCTATGATGAATAATACAAGGGTGACCTAGGATGAATAATACAAGAGTGACCTAGGATGAATAATACAAGGGTGACCTAGGATGAATAATACAATTGTGACCTAGGATGAATAATACAAAGGTGACCTAGGATGAATAATACAAGGGTTACCTAGGATGAGTAATACAAGAGTAACCTAGGATGAATAATACAAGCGTGACCTAGGCTGAATAATACAAGGGTGACCTAGGATGAATAATACAAGGGTGACCTAGGATGAATAATACAAGGGTGACCTAGAATGAATAATACAAGGGTGACCTAGGATGAATAATACAAGGGTGACCTAGGATGAATAATACAAGAGTGACCTAGGAAGAATAATACAAGGGTGACCTAGGACGAATAATACAAGGGTGACCTAGGATGAATAATACAAGGGTGACCTAGGATGAATAATACAAGGGTGACCTAGGATGATTAATACAAGGGTGACCTAGGATGAACAATACCAGGGTGACCTAGGATGAACAATACCAGGGTGACCTAGGATGAATAATACCAGGGTGACCTAGGATGAATAATACAAGGGTGACCTAGGATGAATAATACAAGGGTGACCTTGGATGAATAATACAAGGGTGACCTAGGATGAATAATACAAGGGTGACCTAGGATGAATAATACAAGGGTGACCTAGGATGAATAATACAAGGGTGACCTAGGTTGAATAATACAAGGGTGACCTAGGTTGAATAATACAAGGGTGACCTAGGATGAATAATACCAGGGTGACCTAGGATGAACAAGAAGAAATAAAGCATAGTAATTAATTATATTGGAGAAACACAGGAAGGAATAAAGTGGTTAGGCAACTTAAAACAAAAATTATTGATAACATATGTATCCATACATAGCTTTAAGAAGAGGTACGATAAGGCTCTTGAAGCCGGAAGAGAGAGTGGACCTAGTAGCGGCCAGTGAAGAAGCAGGACCAGGAGCTGTGACTTGACCCATGCAACTACATATAGGTGAGTACATACGAGTACACACACACACACACACACACACACAGTGGTAAAGCTCTTGCTTCACGCACGGAGGGGCCGGGTTCAATTCCCGGTGGGGCAGAAACATTTCGAAGTGTTTCCTTACACACACATACACACACATACATACAACAGGCCTAGTGTCTAATTGACATGTGCCTAGGACAAAATGGTAACTAACACACACACACACACACACACACACACAGTCGTAGAGCCAGAAATGAATATGCACAGATCAGAAGGGAGGCCCAAAGACAGTACGAGAATGACATAGCAGCGAAAGCCAAATCTGACCCAAAGCTGTTGTACAGCCACATCAGGAGGAGAACAACAGTCAAGGACCAGGTGATCAGGCTGAGGAAGGTAGGAGGGCAGATCACAAGAAATGACCGTGAAGTGTGTGAGGAGCTCAACATGAGATTCAAAGAGGTGTTCACAGAGGAGATAGAAGGGCCTCCAGAAAGGAGGAGAGGTAGGGTACACCATCAGGTGCTGGACACAATACACACAACTGAGGAGGAAGTGAAGAGGATACTAAGCGAGCTAGATACCTCAAAGGCGATGGAGCCGGATAACATCTCTCCATGGGTCCTGAGAGAGGGAGCAGAGGAGCTATGTGTACCCCTAACAATGATCTTCAACACATCTATCGAAACAGGGCGACTACCCGAGGTATAGAAGACAGCAAATGTAGTCCCAATTTTTAAAAAAGGAGACAGGAACGTAGCACTAAACTACAGACCAGTGTCACTGACATGTATAGCATGCAAGGTCATGGAGAAGATAGTCAGGAGAAGAGTGGTGGAGCACCTAGAAAGGAATGAACTTATCAACGACGGCCAACACGGTTTCAGGGACGGGAAATCCTGTGTCACAAACCTACTGGAGTTCTACGACAGGGTGACAGCAATAAGACAAGAGAGAGAGGGGTGGGTAGACTGCATATTCTTGGACTGTAAGAAGGCGTTTGACACAGTTCCACACAAGAGATTAGTCCAAAAGTTGGAGGACCAGGCAGGGGTAACAGGAAAGGCACTACAATGGATCAGGGAATACCTGTCAGGAAGACAGCAGCGAGTCACGGTACGTGGTGAGGTGTCAGAGTGGGCGCCGGTGACGAGCAGGGTTCCACAGGGGTCAGCCCTGGGACCAGTGCTGTTTCTGGTATTTGTGAACGACATGACGGAAGGAATAGACTCCGAAGTGTCCCTGTTTGCAGATGATGTGAAGCTGATGAGAAGAATTCAGTCGGACGAGGACCAGGCAGAACTACAAAGGCATCTGGACAGGCTGCAAGCCTGGTCCAGCAATTGGCTCCTGGAGTTCAACCCCACCAAGTGCAGAGTCATGAAGATTGGGGAAGGGCAAAGAAGACCGCAGACGGAGTACAGCCTATGGGGCCAGAGACTGCAAACCTCAATCAAGGAAAAAGACCTTGGGGTGAATATAACACCAGGTACATCTCCTGAGGCGCACATCAACCAAATAACTGCTGCAGCATATGGGCGCCTAGCAAACCTAAGAACAGCATTCCGACATCTTAATAAAGAATCGTTCAGGACCCTGTACACTGTGTACGTTAGGCCCATATTGGAGTACGCAGCACCAGTTTGGAACCCACACCTAGCCAAGCACGTGAAGAAGCTCGAGAAAGTGCAAAGGTTTGCAACAAGACTAGTCCCGGAGCTAAGGGGTATGTCCTACGAGGAGAGGTTAAGGGAAATCGACCTGACGACACTGGAGGACAGGAGAGATAGGGGGGGACATGATAACAACATATAAGATACTGAGAGGAATTGACAAAGTGGACAGAGATAGAATGTTCCAGAGATGGGACACAACAACAAGGGGACACAGTTGGAAGACTCAAATGAATCACAGAGATGTTAGGAAGTATTTCTTCAGTCACAGAGTGGTCGGGAAGTGGAATAGTTTAGGAAGTGATGTAGTGGAGGCAGGCTCCATACATAGCTTTAAGAAGAGGTATGATAAAGCTCATGGCGCAGGGAGAGTGACCCAGTAGCAGCCAGTGAAGAGGCGGGGCCAGGAGCTGTGAATCGACCCCTGCAACCACAACTAGGTGAGTACACACACACACACACACACACACACAGTTGTTTAAAGACACGAAACTGTATTCGAGAGAGAAAGTGATGTGTCGGAAAATTCCTGGTTAGCCAGATTGCCAATTGCCAGCACAAACAGCCTGATTGACTGGGTCATCATCCGCATGTACACTCGGCAGGTAGAGGCGTAGTGCTTAGTACACTCATCCCTCGAGATGAATATATGAAGCGCTACACCCGTGATGGCCGCTCAGCGAAAGGTGTGGTGTAGGCTCGATCCTTAGTCCGCTGCTTGCGAGACAGAACCCTTACTCTCACAGCGAGACTTACCACGAGACAGAAACCTTACTCTCACAGCGAGACTTTCCACGAGACAGAAACCTTACTCTCACAGCTAGACATCCCACGAGACAGAAACCTTACTCTCACAGCTAGACATCCCACGAGACAGAAACCTTACTCTCACAGCGAGACTTCCCATGATGCCCAGGTGAGAGGCGCAGTGAATCGCAGCCTCAGATTGAGATAAACTCCATTTCATTATACCTTATATACGTTATATCTATTAAAGGTTACGGGGGTCAGCGCCCCCGCGGTCCCTACTCAGACCAAGCCTCTTAAAATAGAGAGAGGAAATATTAATGGACTAATACCTATTAAAAAACACAAGATGGCAAAGAAAAAAATGTATTGATCGTAAACAGTAGTGTGTATTATTCACTTGTCATCTTTCATGTTCTGGAGAGAGAGGAAGGAAAGGAGCAGCCGTCCGCAGACGTCTGTTTCGAATTTACATGATTGGATGGTATTTCTGTTAGCGATAACGTGGGTAAAAGGAGAGACTGTCGACTGATTCATGCTGCTGATGGTATGTGTTGGTAATACTGGGGCTTGGGTGGTGGCGGGGGTGGGGGTGATGGTGGTGGTGGTGGTGGTAGTAAAAGTAGTAATTATAGTAGTGGTGGTTGATAAGAGTGGTGACCCCGACCCCGACGGAAGTAGTTTTTTTATTTTATTTTATTAACACATCGGCCGTTTCCCACCAAGGCAGGGTGGCCACCAAGGCAGGGTGGCCAGAAAAAGAAAACCTTTCATCATCATTAACTAAATCACTGTCTTGCCAGAGACATGCTTACACTACAGTTATAAAACTGCAACATTAAATCCCTCCTTCAGAGTGCAGGCACTGTACTTTCCATCTCCAGGACTCAAGTCCGGCCTGCCGGTTTCCCTGAATCCCTTCATAAATGTTACTTTGATTCCACTCCAACAGCACGTCAAGTATTATAAACCATTTGTCTCCATTCACTCCTATCCAATACTCTCATGCATGCTTGCTGGAAGTCCAAGCCCCTCGCACACAAAACCTCCTTTACCCCCTCCCTCCAACCTTTCTTAGGCCGACCCCTACCCCGCCTTCCCTCCACTACAGATTTGTACACTCTCGAAGTCATTTTACTTTGTTCCATCCTCTCTACATGCCCAAGCCACCTCAACAACGCCTCGTCAACCCTCTGGATAATAGTCTTGGTAATCTCGCACCTCCTCATAATTTCCACACTACGAATTCGCTGCATTATATTCACACCACACATTGATCTCAGACATGACATCTCCATTGCCTCCAGCCTTCTCCTTGTTGCAACATTCACCACCCATGCTTCACACCCATATTAGAGTGTTGGTATAACTATACTCTCATACATTTCCCTCTTTGCTTCCACGGACAAAGTTCTTTGTCTCCACAGACTCCTAAGTGCACCACTTACCCTTTTACCTTCATCATTCTATGATTCACCTCATCCTTCATAGACCCATTTGCTGACACGTCCACTCCTAAATATCTGAATACATTCACCTCCTCCGTACTCTCTCCCTCCAATCTGATATCCAATCTTTCATCACCTAATCTTTTTATTATCCTCATCACCTTACTCTTCCCTATATTCACTTTCAATTTCCTTCTTTTACATACCCTGCCAAACTCATCCACCAACCTCTGCAACTTCTCTTCAGAATCTCCCAAAAGCACAGTGTCATCAGCAAAAAGCAGCTGTGACAACTCCCACTTTGTGTTAGATTCTTTATCTTTTAACCCCACACCTCTTGCCAACACCCTCGCATTCACTTCTCTTACAACCCCATCTATAAATATATTGAACAGCTATGGTGACATCACACATCCTTGTCTAAGGCCTACTTTTACTGGGAAATAATTTCCCTCTCTCCTAAATACTCTAACCTGAGCCTCACTATCCTCGTATAAACTCTTCACTGCTTTCAGTAACCTACCTCCTATTCCATACACCTGCAACATCTGCCACATTGGTTCCCTATCCACCCTGTCATACGCTTTTTCCAAATCCATAAATGCCTCAAAAACCTCTTTACCCTTATCTAAATACTGTTCAGCTATATGTTTCACTGTAAACACTTAGTCTACACACCCCCTACATTTCCTAAAACCTCCTTGTTCATCTGCTATCCTACTATCCGTCTTGCTCTTAATTCTCTCAATAATAACTCTACCATACACTTTACCAGGTACACTCAACAGACTTATTCCCCTATAATTTTTGCAGTCTCTTTTGTCCCCTTTGCCTTTATACAAAGGAACTATGCACGCTCTCTGCCAATCCCTAGGTACCTTACCCTCTTCCATACATCTATTAAATAATATCACCAACCACTCCAAAACTATATCTCCACCTGCTTTTAACATTTCTATCTTTAGAAGTAGTATTAACTAAAAATGGATGTAATCACAACCATAATGGGGTGGACCGGTAAGCCAGCCGAACGCCTCGGTCAGACGACCAAAAAGCTCCAGCTGCGGGTCATCATATGACCAAGACCCGCGTCAGGAAACACTTGTCTTGTTTCCTGACAAACCTTACCTGACCTAACCTCGATGGTCGCGGTGACGAAGAATCAAACACTACCACAGACATATTATCGTCTCCCATTCCCTTTTCCTCCTCTCTATCCATTTCTACCCTTCGTTTCCCCTCCCCAGACCTCTCAGTCCATTCCCCTCTCCCCCCCTCTATCCCAACATCCCGTACATAAACCCGCAGGGCTGGCCCCAACTTCTTGCAAGACAGGCGACTATTCAACATGATAATAACGCTCACAAGAGCACCAGGCGAGGCTCCATATCTATCATATCACGCCACAAAAGGAAGAGTTTTCCCTCTACTAGACTGACAATTTTTGCTGATGTGAGGTTTTGCTGCAATCTGTCAGTGTGGATGTCTGTAGTGGTATGATGCTGAGGCCAGACGGAAGCTGAGAGATGACGGGAAGTGGAGATGGCGGAGAGGTGAGGGAAGAGATGAAGATGATAGGAATGGATGAGAGATGGAAAGGAGGCCGAGAGATTAAGGGGCAGGCTGAGACATGAGAGAATGAATGACTGGGATAAGAAGGAGGGAAAGGCTGGGAGACATGAGGAGCCAAAAGAATCAGAGATGAGAGGGCGATGAGTGGGGAAGGATAGGAAATGAGAGGGAGGGGAAGCTGGGGAGAAGGGATGGTGGCTAGTAGATGGTAGGAGGGATGGCTTAAAAAATGATAGGAGGGTTAGAATGAGAGATGAGAGGGAGGTTGGAAACTGCGAGGGTAGAAAGAAGCTGGGAGATGAGAAGAAAGTGGAGGCTCTGAGATGAGAGGGGGATGCCTGAGAAATGAGAGGAGGGGAGAGAATGATTGATGAGAGGAAGGGAAAGAATGGGAGATGAGAGAATGATTGATGAGAGGAAGGGAAAGAATGGGAGATGAGAGAATGATTGATGAGAGGAAGGGAAAGAATGGGAGATGAGAGAAGAGGAAGGGGATGCTGGGAGATGAAAGGAAGGCTAGGTTGGGAAGGTTATGATTTGGTTTGATCAAGCCCAGTGACCAGCTGTCTCTCTCCCAATCAAATGAACACTAAGACGATACTGACAAACTAAATACAATCAGTGATTCAGAACACTTGAAGTCACACCTGCGATGTTTACTGAATGTATCTGGCGGTGAAAACCCGAGTGACGTCTACCTCTTATTCCTCTATACATCCTCAGTGAACTGGGAAAATTTAATAAATCATAATAACATTCCTAGGGATTGGCAGAGAGCTTATATAGTTCCTTTATATAAAAGGAAGGGGACAAAAGAGATTGTGCAAATTATAGGGAATTAAGTTTACTGAGTATACCAGGAAAAGTGTATGGTAGTGTTATTATTGAAATAATTAGAGGTAAGACAGAGAGCAGGATCACAGATGAACATGGAGGCTTAAGCATGAGTAAGGGATGTGTAGACCAAGTGTTTACATTGAAGCATATAAGTGAACAATATTTAGATAAAGATAGGGAAGTTTTCATTGCATTTATGGATTTAGAAAATGCATATGATAGGGTGGATAGGGCAGCAATATGGCAGATGTTGCAAGTGTATGGAATATGCACTAAGTTACTAAAGATTGTAAAGAATTTTTATGAGGACTTTCAGCCTCAGGTTAGGGTATGTAGGACAGAGAGAGATTACTTTCCAGTAAAAGTAGGCCTTAGACAGGGATGTGTAATGTCACCATCGTCGCTTAACATATTTATAGATGGAGTTATAAATGAAGTAAATGTTAGGGAGTTGGGGAGAGGGGTGGGATTAAATTATGTTGAGTCAAATACAAAACGGGAGTTGACACAGTTACTTTTTCCTGATGATATTGTGCTTTTGGGAGATTCTAAAGAGAAGTTGCAAAAGTTAGTGGACAAGTTTAGGAAGGTGTGTAAAGGAAGTTGAACATAGATAAGAGTAAGGTGATGAGGGTATCAAACGAGTTAGGTAAAGAAAAATTGGATATCAAGTTGGAGGAAGTATGGAAGAAGTGAATGTGTTCATATATTTGGGAGTTGACTTGTCAGTAGATGCGGTTTTGAAGGACTAGGTTAACCATAGAAATAATGAAGGAAAAAAGGTGAGTGGTACATTGTGGAATCTGTGGAGACAAAAAACGTTATCCATGGAGGCAAAGAAGGGAATGTATGAAAGTATAGTGGTACCAACACTCTTATATGGGTGTGAAGGTTGGGTTGCAAATGTTGCAGCGAGGAGGAGGCTGGAGGAAGTTTAAATGTCTTATCTAAGGACAATGTGTAGTGTAAATATTATGAAGTGAATTCGTAGTGTGGAAAAGGGGTTGTTGAGGGTGTTTGGTCATTTAGAGAGGAAGGAGCAAAACAGGATGACATGGAGGGTGTATAAATCTCTAGTAGAGGGGAGGAGGGGGTAGGGATAGGAGGATTGGATGAAGGGAGGGGGTAAAAGAGGCAACAGGCATTTGTGAGCGTGTTAGACAGGAGTGAATGGAGATGAATGGTTTTTGGGTCATCTTGCTTCAGTGAGAGACGGCCGACGTGTTAAAAAAAAAAAAAAAAAAAAAAACTTTGGTTTTCCTGGAGAGGGGGGGGGGGTATCTAATCCTCCACCACTACCACTAGACCCTTTACGTAAAACTACCACACCCACCACCACTACCAGACCTACAACTACCACACCCACCACCACTACCAGACCCTTTACAACTACCACACCCACCACCCCCACCAGACCCTTTACAACTACCACACCCACCACCACCACCAACAACCACGATAATGTGACCACCACAACCATCAACAGATCCAGCGCCCCGACAACAGCGATACCAACACCACTAAACACCACCAACACTTTCAACAAATGTAGTGATACCTCCAACGTCACCCTCACCTCCACAACCAACAACGACAACAACACCAACAACACCCCTATCTCCACACCACCACCACCGCCGCCACCACCACCAACACCGTCACCACCAACAGTAACTCTCCATCCAGCTGAAGACCATAAAACACGGTAGCGACGCAGACATAATTCCCTTCCGGTAAATAATAAAAAAAGAAAGTCTGCTTATGTCAAAACTAAACAAATGTGTTTGTTACTTTTGCAACAAAACTAAGGAAAAAAAACACCTATGATTTATTAAACTTTAAATACAAAGCTCTAGATTTTTATTATTATTCAGCACTTTAAACATATTCCGTTTCTGTCATTACATATAAAAATGGTTATAATAATAACCATTAATTTTAAAATGGGTGGACTGGTAAGCCAGCTGAAGGCCTCGGTCAGATGACCAAAAGCTCCAGCGGCGGGTCATCATATGACTAAGACCCGCCTCAGGAAACTTATTCTGTTTCCTAACAAACCTTACCTAACCTAACCTGTCATTACATAACAAATTTACACTATTAGTATCAAGTTGCTACAGTCATCACCAATTCAGAATTATTTTTCACATTCGGTAATCTATGTCCACATAGCGTACAGTGTCATCGGACACGAGTGTGAGCAAATTTAGCCGAAAAGGTAAATATCTCCACCATATAAAAGGAACGAATTATAGACCAAAACTAAGATTACAGGGGCTAGTTAATTATACTCTAAACCTAAGAAAATGCGTGCGTGTTTTTACTTGCTAAACTTAGTGAACTTCGTGAAAGTTAAAGACAGTAGTATCCGTTCTGTATAACACAGGCAAATGTCTCTTATATTCCTTTGATATCTATCACAGGGAGTTCTTTCGTTGTTCTTGAGAGAGGGAGGGAGAGAAGAGAGAGGTGAAAGGAGGGGAAGAGGTGGGCAAACGAATGAGGAAGGAGAGAGAGAGAAAAGTAACAGCTCTGAGCTTGTGAGGAACTTTTAACTTAACCCTATAAAACCCTTGTGTAAATATAAAAAAAAGAGAGAAAGGGGTAAGAAGAGACAGACTGAAGAAGGAAAGATCGGAGTGGAGGGCGGAAGAGGAGAGGAGAGGCATGGAGGGAGGTATGGTTGGGGAGGGAGGGTTGGGAGGGGAAGTCACATACACTACCTGTTGCTGTCCTGAGTTTGATGGGTCAATAACCTGTTAAATGGGGGAGAAAGAGAGGAGGGTAAAGAGAGGGGAAAAAACAGGGAGGAGAGAGAGAGAGAGAGAGAGAGAGAGAGAGAGAGAGAGAGAGAGAGAGAGAGAGAGAGAGAGAGAGAGAGAGAGAAACACAAGAATATAAGAACATAAGAATGACGGAACACTGCAGTAGGCTTACTGGCCCATACTAGACAGTGTCTAAGTGTGTGGCACTGCCCTGATATAAATCCAAGATTACTTGGATTTATATCAAGAAATACAAGTAACACGAGTCCAGAAAATATTTTAGTAATGCCTCAATAAGATTTTCACTTAGATTATGCAGTTCAGTTTTGATATTCGTACTTCAGAATAAATATAAATGCTTTGGAAAACATTTAGAGAAGGATGACAGAATCCACTGTATAAGGAATAGATTGAGAACCTTGGACCTGCACTCTCCTGAGAGACGTAGAATGAAGGGAGACATTATTGCACTTTATAAATGAAAGATATGGCATAAACAAAACGTTTACCCTAAAAATGAAACAGTTATCTTAGAAACCACAGTTACCCAAGAAACTAAAGTTATCCTAGAAAAAAATAATTACCCAAAAAAACAAACAGTTACCCAAGAAACCAAACAGTTACCCAGGAAACCAAGCAGTTACCCAGGAAACCAAGCAGTTACCCAGGAAACCAAGCAGTTACCCAAGAAACCAAGCAGTTACCCTAGAAACCAAGCAGTTACCTAAGAAACCAATTAAAAACCCTAGAAACCAAGCAGTTACCCAAGAAACCAAATAGTTAAACAAGAAACCAAACAGTTACCCTAGAAACTAAACAGTTACTTAAGAAACTAAACAGTTATCCAAGAAACCAAACGTGTACCCAAAAAACAAATAAAAATCCTAGAAACCAATCAGTTACCCTAGAAACCAAACAGTTACCCAAGAAACCAGACAGTTACTCTAGAAACCAAACCGTTACTCACGAAACAAGACAGTTCAGAAGAAAATAAGACAGGTTCAGAGGAAATAAAGACTTACCAGGGAAATAAAGACTTACCAGGGAAATAAAGACTTACCAGGGAAATAAAGACTTACCAGAGAAATAAACACTTTCCAGGGAAATAAAGACTTACCAGGGAAATAAAACTTACCAAAGAAATATGACTTTAAAAAGAAAATAAGAAATAAGACGAACTAAGAAATTAAGGCTTATCTAGGAAATACGACTTATCAATTAAATAAGACTTAAGACAAAAGACTTTCTAAAGTAATAGGACCAATGAAATAAGACTTACAAGGAAATAAGTCTGTTGATAAATGAGACACTTGCGCTACATTTGCGGGTATTTATTCAGAATAAAGATACACGAGTGTCACGTTAATTAACTTGTGGACTTTTTTTTAAAACCATTTCTGCAAAGAAGACTTTTAGCTAGGAAAGAAGACTTTTAGCTAGGAAAGAAGACTTTTAGCTAGGAAAGAAGACTTTTAGCTAGGAAAGAAGACTTTTAGCTAGGAAAGAAGACTTTTAGCTAGGAAAGAAGACTTTTAGCTAGGAAAGAAGACTTTTAGCTAGGAAAGAAGACTTTTAGCTAGGAAAGAAGACTTTTAGCTAGGAAAGAAGACTTTTAGCTAGGAAAGAAGACTTAGGTAGGAAAGAAGACTTAGGTAGGAAAGAAGACTTAGGTAGGAAAGAAGACTGACAGCTAGGAAAGAAGACTTTTAGCTAGGAAAGAAGACTGACAGCTAGGAAAGAAGACGTTTAGCTAGGAAAGAAGACTGACAGCTAGGAAAGAAGACTGACAGCTAGGAAAAAAGACTGACAGCTAGGAAAGAAGACTTAGCTATGAAAGAAGACTTTTAGCTAAGAAAGAAGACTTTTAGCTAGGAAACAAGACTATTGCCTAGGAAACAAGACTGTTGCCTAGGAAACAAGACTGTTGCCTAGGAAACAAGACTGTCACCTAGAAAATAAGGTTGTTGCCTAGGAAACAAGACTGTTGCCTAGGAAACAAGACTGTCACCTAGAAAATAAGATTGTTGCCTAGGAAACAAGACTGTCACCTAGAAAATAAGATTGTTGCCTAGGAAACAAGACTGTCACCTAGAAAATAAGATTGTTGCCTAGGAAGCAAGACTGTTACCTAGGAAAGAAAACATAACTAGAAAACAAGTCTGATACCTAGGAAATAAGACATTTACCTAGAAAAGGTTACCTAACCAGGCGGTCACCCAGGGTATCAACCCGTAAGGTAAAAAAAATGGCAGTAGCATTTTGTTGCTGCCACTTTAGCGCTCCAACTCCCACAGGTAAATGCCCTTAATGATTCATGGCGTAATTATTTCCACGGGAGAAAAAATTATGAGGAGGTAAAAACCCAAAGAAACAAATAACCTCCATTTCCTCGCTGTGAGTTTTTTTTTCTTCTTTTTTTTTAGCTTTAATTAATTACAGGTTGTGTAAACATGTTCCTCAGTTTTCCAAGGCCAACGCTGCCGCTAAAATGTAACCCGTTTTTACAGTGATTGTGTTCTTTTTCCTTCGAATTATTTATCTCTTATCAGTTTATTCGTGAATATTTTATATTTATACTTTTGTTTCCATAGTTTCTGAGACCAGAATATCACTCGTATTTTGCCATTTATATCATAATATAGTGTTTAAACATTTCTATGTATTTAGGAGCACATATATAAAATGTTATATATATATATATATATATATATATATATATATATATATATATATATATATATATATATATATATATATATATATATATATATATATATGATGGGGTCCACCTCTGGTACAAATTGTTGGACTCATAGCCTCGGAGAAGTGGATAAAAAGGCTTCAAGGAAGAATATTTGGATTTCTTCCTGAAGCCATTTGAATATTCCACTTCCCCTACCACCCCATCTTTTTTTTTTTTACCAATAGGTATATTTTATTACATAATATGGTACAAAAGATTTAAGAGATAAATTGTTGATATAAAGATGGCATATACAGTACACGAGGTGTGAGAGGTACATGTCTAGTACATACTGTTACATGTTTGTCACTGATTATAATGCGAAAATCTCATCCAGCTCCTCCGAGCTGGGGCGCGTGCCCAGAATACAGCATGCATTACCCATCTGAGCAGCAGCGCTGAGTCGCTGGAACAGAAAACTAGCTGCCCTGGGATCCCTAGTTACCCTGTTGAGTCTTTTGCCCAGCTCCTTGAGGAACTTAGATGCACTCTTTCCCCATGAGCCAAGGGTCTCTGAGCCTATGGGGAACAAACATATAATGATGGGCAAATTCTCCATATTTTCTCGACTTCTGGGACTCCCTGAAGGTGGCAGCTGCCCCTCCTTCCTCCCCGGTGTATTGGAGATAGGTATCAGCCAAGGTAGATGCACATGTGTAGTCCCACACCACCTGCTTGCCGTCTGTCCAGGCTTGAAGGGTGATACCATCTGGACGCTTTTGGCTGCCATCAGATCTGCATAGTTGGGGTGGTTCCCTTACTGCTGGGCATCCGGCTGTTGTGAGGCTTCTCTTGATAATGTTATTAACCTCTTCATGTCTTGCAATCTTTCCCTCGGATTTAAGACACACAAGACCATGGTACCCGAATCGGTCTGCTGCTTCACTGCCACAAATACACCTGTGTTCGGCGAGAATAGGGGGAACAAGTCGAAGGGCAACACCAATGCGGATGGTCTGTGGGTCGAGGCGTGTGCCAAGGCTGGAGTTGGGAACAGCCAAAAGAAAGTCCCCTGCATGAGAAGCTCTCACTGCAAGGAAGCGGGCTCTATCCTTCCCTGGCACACTCTGAAACATTGCTGAGACTATATTCTCTACTACTGGGCCATCCCAGTGCGACTGTTTGTAGTTGTTGGGGGAAGCAGGCCTGGTTTTAGAGCCTGTTAGATTATCCCAGATCCTGGCTCCATCAACGAACTTTTGGTCATGGATTCCAATTGTGTCCCTAAGATGTTCAGGGAGAATTGTTGCTACAAGCCCTCTGGATGCAATGCATGAAGACAGGAAAGCAGGTAGAGCAATCTGAGATGACTTGCGGACACCAATGCCTCCTAGTCTGACTGGAAGTGTAGCTTGGTCCCACTGCCCATCTTCTAGAGTAAGGTTAAGTACTTTAGTAAAGATCTGCCTCAGGATACTGTCATATTCGTGCAGTATAGGGTTATCATATGAAGGAACACATCTTAGGAAATATGTCAACCTGGGCAGACTCAAGCATTTTGTGAGAAGGTACAAGGCATCATGGGTGTCAAGATTGCCTATTCGTTGTTCCATTCTCCTCAATTCTTCCAGTTTCTTCCTGAGAATTGTGTCAATGGCATCGCTTCCCAGAGGTGCTCCAAGCAAGACACTATTA
This sequence comes from Cherax destructor, assembly GCA_009830355.1. Taxonomy (NCBI): domain Eukaryota; kingdom Metazoa; phylum Arthropoda; class Malacostraca; order Decapoda; family Parastacidae; genus Cherax; species Cherax destructor. Next base: position 274,799 of record WNWK01001326.1, read on the forward strand.
GTAGGGGCAATGACTGTTGCTCCTGGTAGTTTTGATATCGCTGCATCTATCACTTGTTGATTGACTGAGATGATTTTACATTTGGATGGATTCAGGATGAGACCCATTTCCTGTCCCCGTGTCATCACCTGTGTAAGATCATCTAGAAGGGACTCCTTTGTACCTGCTAGTGTGCCATCATCCAGGAACCAGATGTTTAGCTCACTGGTCAGTCTGACTGTGATTTCCCTAACTGCTATACAGAAATGGTGCTAGAGGGTCCCCTTGCTGGACACCCTCTGATGATGTGATTTCATGCTCTCCAAACAGGAGCATTGATTCCTTGCTATATCCAGCTGAAACAAAAGGGAAGAAACCTGGGAAATGTTCTTGTACAGCTGCTAATACTACGTCTCTTTTCAGGAGATGAAATGCATTCTTGAAATCTAATATATATCGTGCTGAATAGGTAAGAACTTATTTAAAATTAAGTCTTTTCTAAAAAATTCTCTTATACGTTTAAAGATATTTTTTTTTCATTTATGGTAATGTAAAAAATAATAATTTTGTACCAAAAGAATCTTAGAAAACACACCTAAACTTATTATAACAAGCGCAATTTAATTTAGCCTAATCCAACTAAATATATTTTAGATAAGTTTACAGTAATTTAATAATAAACAAACACAATGAAATTTATTTTTTTCGTTAGGTTCAGAATGATTTTATGCGAAATTATTTCATTCACAAATTTTTGCTTGCCTTATTCGGCAAGACAAATGTTGTTATTTAAGCCAAAATAGCAAGTTTCCTATATATATATATATATATATATATATATATATATATATATATATATATATATATTGATATATATATATATATATATTTATATATATATATATATATTTATATATATATATATATATATATATATATATATATATATATATATATATATATATATATATATATTATATATATATATATATATATATATATATATATATATATATATATATTATATATATATATATATATATTATATATATATATATATATATATATATATATATATATATATATATATATTTATATATATATATATTTATAATATATATATATATTTATATATATATATATATTTATATATATATATATTTATATATATATATATATTGTATATATATATATATATTGTATATAATATATATATTATATATATATATATATTATATATATATATATATATTGATTTTATATATATATATTTTATATATATATATATATTGTATATATATATATATATATATATATATATATTATATATATATATATATTAATATATATATTTATATATATATATATTATATATATATATATATATATATATATATATTATATATATATATATATATATATTGTATATATATATATATTGTATATATATATATATATATATATATTATATTGTATATATATATATATATATATTGTATATATATATATATTTATATATATATATATATATATATATATATATATATATATATATATATATATATATATATATATATATATATATATATATTATTGTGACCACGAACAGTAACTGTCTGGTTGATCAGTTCTTGAACCACCAGGGCTGGTCTGGAAGTGAACTGGGGGGCATTGATCCCCCAGAATCATCCTTCAAGTGTGTACTCACCTAGTTGTGGTTGCAGGGGTCGAGTCAAAGCTCCTGTGTGTGTGTGTGTGTGTGTATTTGTTTCTGTGTGTGAGCACAAGAAGTAGTAATGACAATAATAATAATTATTACTATTATACATAAGTACAGTGGAACGTCGGTACTCGAACAGCTCTATACTCGAAGAATTCGGTACTCGAACGCTTTGTTCAGTAAAAAAAATCGCTCGGTAGTCGACCGTTTGCTCGGCACTCGACCAAACAAACACAACCTGCCAGAACATGTGCGTCAGTCTCCCCGCAGTTGTCGCTCAGTCCAAAACTCCACTGAACTTCACTGTAAACTATTTCATGTTTCTTCGCAATTTTGGGTGTTTTTTTTTATATTATTTGTACAAATAAGTCACCATGGTGCCTAAGAAGATTAGTTATAACAGTTAACCAAAGAGAAAATTCTTTAGTGTGTGTGTTTGCCCTGATGTAAACACCGCCTCCGCCTCTCCATATAATATGCCTTTTATTAATTTCGGCTTCTTTATTGTGCTTCTAGGTTATCTATCGTGTTTCTGATATCAAGTTGGAATAAATGTGATTGATAGATAACCTTTCTTACTAATATTAGCGTAATAACACAACATTGTATTCGCGCCACTGCTAGTATCTGGCTATCAAGACGACTCATCAAATACTGAATGCTCCTTCTGCTTGTCCCTCCCTCTCTCTCATATAGTTCCTCTCACTTCGGGCCCCTCATATTACGCTTGTTTTCCATTTTGAATTTTTATTCACACAAAAAATAGATTTACTGTTATGCAGACTACTGCATTATTGAAAAAATGGTATAAATAATATCAGCGCATTTGTGAAAGCATATTAGACCCACCAGTTGACGTGTATCGGACGCGTGACGTGATATGTTTACTCTTGAACATCCAAAAAATCGAACATTTTCGCTACTTTGAGCCCAATTGCAAGGTACTTTTAGTGTGTAAATCATTCAAAATCATCTCTATTTGTGTAATAAATCTTTCATATCAAATGAGACCAAGAAAACGAGAATACAATCATAAATACCATACGAAAATACACCACAAATTCGCTGTAAGTGTATTTTTGGGGGTCTGAAATGGATTAATCAAATTTACATTATTCCTTATGGAAAAAAATCGTTCGGTACTCGAACAGCCTTCTGGAACGAATAAAGTTCGAGCACCGAGGTTCCACTGTACAATAATAATAATAATAATAATAATAATAATAAATGTATCTTCTGCTGTCAGATAGTGCCAACCTCTTCAGTTTAGTTATTTGCGGTTAACTATACTTAAAAGAAAATTTACATTAAATTAATCTGACCAAAAATAACTTGTATTAAATTTATCCGTTTTTTTGGATCCTTCGAGATTAACGATTGTAAATGTGTAAAAAAAAGTGTTTTGAGAAGAGACTGCTCTTCACACACACACACACACACACACACACACACACACACACACACACACACACACACATTGAGCTCAATAGACGCAGCAAACAACATATGTTTGAGCCCAACACACGCAGCAAACAACACATGTTTAAGCTCAATAGAGGCAGCAAACATACACGCTTTGAGCCCTACAACAGCTCAGGGACACGCAGCACCAACAAATAAAACTACAACTTTACATAGAAAAATAATTACACGGGGGAGAATTGCTGGTCTCCCAGCCTCAAGTTGCACTCTGTGTGCGCGCGCGCGTGCGTGTACGCGTGTGCGTGTATTTTTGTGTGTGTGTACGAGTGTGCGTGTGTGTATTTGTGCGTGTGTGTATTTGTGCGTGTGTGTATTGTGTGTGTGCATGTGTGTGTATTGTGTATGTGTGTGTATGTATATGTGTTGTGTGTGTATGTGTGTGTGTGTGTGTGTGTGTGTGTGTGTGTGTGTGTCTGTGTGTGTGTGTGTCTGTGTGTGTCCATGTACTCACCTATTTGTACTCACCTATTTGTACTCACCTATTTGTGGTTGCAGGGGTCGAGTCATAGCTCCTGGCCCCCGCCTCTTCACTTTTCGTTACTAGGTCTACTCTCTCAATGCTCCATGAGCTGTTTCATAACTCTTCTTAAAGCTATGTATGGATCCTGCCTCCACTACGTCACTTACCAGACTATTCTACTTCCTGACAACTCTGTGGCTGAAGAAATACTTCCTAATATCCCTGTGACTCATCTGAGTCTTCAACTTCTAGCTGTGACCCCTTGTTGCTGTGTCCCATCTCTGGAACATCCTGTCTTTGTCCACCTTGTCAATTCCTCGTAGTATTTTATTTGTCTTTATCATGTCCCCTCATCCCTTTTGTCTTCCAGTGTCGTCAGGTCGATTTCCCAACCTCTCCTCGTAGGACATGCCCCTTAGCTCTAGGACAAGTCTTGTTGCAAACCATTGCACTTTCTCAAATTTCTTGACCAGGTGTGGGTTGCAAACTGGTGCTGCATACTCCAAAATGGGCCTGACGTATACGGTGTACAGAAGCTTGAACGATTCCTTTCTGAGGTGTCGCAACGCTATTCTTAGGATTCCAAGGCGCACATATGCTGCAGCAGTTGATTGATGTGCGCCTCAGGAGATGTGTTCGGTATTATACTCATCCTAAGATCCTTTTCCTTGAGTGAGGTTTTCAGTCTTTGGCCCCCTCCCTACTCTGTCTGCGGTCTTCTTTGCCCTTCCCCGATCTTCATGATTTTGCATTTGGTGGGGTTAAATTCCAGGAGCCATTTGCTGGATCAGGCTTGCAGCTTGTCCAGGTCCCTTTTTAGTCCTGCTTGTTCCTCAACTGATTGAATTCTCCTCATTAATCGTCACATCGCTGTGTGTATGCGTGTTGTTCCACTTCCTGAAGAAATAATTCCTAACATCCGTATGACTCATCTGAGTTTTCAATTTCCTGGCGTGCCCTCGTGTTCCTGTTTCCCATCTCTGAAACATGCTGTCCTTGTTCATCTTGTCAATTCATCTCAGTATTTTGTACGTCGTTATCGTGTCCCCCTAGTCCTCCTGTTCTCCAGTGTCATCAGACCGAGTTCTCCTAACCTCCGCACTTTCTCCAAATTCTTGATATGCTTGACCAGGCGAGGGTTCCATACTGTTGTATACTGCAATGTGCGCCTGACGTACACGGTGTACAGTGTCGTGAATAACTCCTTACTTAGATTTGTAAAAGGTGTCCTTAAATTTGCCAGTCGCCCATATGTTGCAGCGGTTATTTGGTTGATGTGCTCCTTAGTGGTTATACATGATATGATACTCACTCCAAGATCCTTTCTCTTGAGTGAAGTTTCTAAGTCTTTGCTCCCCGGGGCTTCTAATAGGAATGCTTCACAGAAGGCACTGCTGTGTCCTGTCTGCCCCAGTGACTACCGTCCGTAACCCAACTGTCCTTTCCCACAGCACAGTAGTTTTCACGGTAAATCTATCCTCACCTCCGGTCAAAGCCACAGTCTATGAACTCAATTTAGGTTCATAGACAGGTCCAGCGCTTTACCGCTGGACCTGTTAATCTCGGAACCACGGTTCGATCTCCCCCATCCACATATACACATACCTTGATACATACACATGTTCACGTATACACGCGCTTTGTGTTTTAACAAGACACGAAAATAAACAATCCCACCATAACAGAGCAGTTCATGTCGTGTTCCTTTCACTCAAGCAGCGGCAGGTAATTAAAAGAGCTGGTGATGGTTAGATGGCGTGGCTGGCACGAGACCAGACTTAAAATGTTTGCGCTTTTAAATGGGAATGGATTCGAAATGGGGATGGGGTAAAAGCTTCATCAAGGTTCTTCAAGCTTGTTAAGTCTTTATCCAATGGTCAATTTAGGCACACAATTAGATAAAGATCAAACTTGCAGAGAGCATAAGGAAAAGAGTAGAGAGTGTAAAGAAGGGAAACAGACTGTAGAAAGCATAAAGGGTGAGGGCACGCAATAAGTATAAAATAAGAAGACAAACAGTAGAAAGTATTCAGAAAGAAGGATTGTGGAATAACCCACATAGCAAAAAATCAACACAACACAACAACTCGTAGAAAAATAAACCAGCTCTTAGAATAATCCTCTGAACGTTTTTTTAAGCTGTCGAACATACGAAAGAAAAAACCTGTAGCTTGAAAATAATTCAAATATGATTTAAAAACCACTGGTGCATAAACATCGCAGCTCTCCGAGAGATGTTTGTTTTTTAATTACATGTTTTGGTATTATTTTATTTAGGCTTAAGACTCTGTGACTCTGGAAACAAAGTTTTCCCCCTCTTGGCTTCCTGTTGATTGCTTGGTCGACCACACTGTTTCTGCTGGTGGCCCACCGACCCATATGTCCATCACAGCCTGGTTAGTATGACTCACGACAGAGGAAGTGGTTCAGATTCTTCTTGAAATCTACACTTGTTTCGGCAGTGTCTCTGATATCTGCTGGTAGCAGGTTGAATAGACTAGACCCACGTATGTTGACACAGTGTACTCGTATTGTGCTCGTGGCTCCCGTGCTTTTCACTGGGTTTATCTTACGCTTCCTCCCACATCTCTCAGTCCAGCAAGTTGTTATGGCAGTGTCTTCGTAAACAAGATGAATATATATACAACTTTTAATCAGAACAGATTAAAATTGACTGAAATTATTATATTAAAAACAAGCGCTAAATCTGTGTGGGTTATATTATTATTATATTCACGGGGGAGCGCTCAGTCCGTAGAGGACCATGTAATGCTTAAGGAATGAGGAATGGCTGACATTCAGATTAGATCCTAGGAAGGAATGGGGATGAAAGTAGGGGGGAATAACTTCAATATCCTGGATCAAGAGTCCTTCGCTGGCTTCAAGGAACTTCACTTGAAAGGTGTGGATCATGTAGCACTGCAGTGGGTGAATTAAACAGTAATGTTAGTCTGGTTGAGTTGTACCTCGACCTGCAGGAAGTATACTGAAGGAGAATATTACCCTCAGTTACCTCGACTATGACACTTCCTAATAGTTATTATTATATTCGTAAGCAAGAGCTAAACCTTTAGGAGACATACATCGCCTGGAGAATGGGAGGCAATCAAGGAAGGGGATGGTAAGTTCAAATTTCTTGGATCAAGAACCCTTCAGTGGCATCAAGGTGACACTGTTTCCCAGGTTATCAAAAATCGAACGTCTTCCCAATCCTTCACTAAAACAGGACCTCTTCTCACCCTTGTGAAGTAATCACATTGTCGACACACCGATGCTCCTGAGAACGTAATTCAGAGTTCACTAAAGCACTTGGGGTCTATTTCGCCATGTTCAGCATTAAATTGAACATCGCTAAAAATTTATATAATTTTTTCCTCACTGCTTCGGCGGCTAAATCTAAATCTATTTTTTAATGAACATCAAAAACACATCTTGGCTGGTCAGTGGTGTGAGTGCCAGGCAAATAGGGAGCCTTGCTTCGAATTTCTAAATGAGGCATCTGAGAACCTATGAGATGCCTCGTTGAGTGCTGACTTACTTTGTTTGGTTCTCTTGTTAGGTATATATATTCTGGCAAGGTTATAAACACCGAGAGGCATATGTCTCAGTGTATATACACCAAGACGTGTATGTCTCAGTGTATATACACCGAGAGGTGTATGTCTCAGTGTATATACACCGAGAGATCTATATCTCTCAGTGTATGCCCACTGAAGGTTTACTCTAATCCTTATTTTAGTGGTTATAGTTTTATTGACTAGTGGTGAACAGCTGACATGAAGCCTTGATGATCCTCGTGTAGTCGACAGCCTTTATATCATATATACCAATGAACCAACTAGAGCGTCGCTTAAGTAGTCTTGACTTCACAAAACTCGACTCTGAGAGCCACGTGGTGTGAAAATTGATTTTTTTTACTCTACTATAACAAATAGTTTTTTATTGAACAATAGTAAGTAGTTTTTTACTCTAAGGTTGCATGTCATCTGTGCACCACTAGTCATGAAGACCCCTACGGATTTAGTGCTTCCGCAAATTTTTAGTAAGAATCAGTTGATATACACGACAATACACACTTCTGTCAGAGTATGTACAGTTTGTTTCAGTTAATTTGATAATCGCACTTTTTCTCATTTTGCTATGGAAGCAGTTGAAGGTGAAGGGTTCTTGATTCAAGGAATTGGAGTTACCTCTTCACGTTCTCGGAAAAAATCTAATTACCTTCCATTCGTGTGTAGAACTTTTACATTAATTACACAATAACTGAATGATCCGAAATATTTATCGCTGACGGAGAGAAAGAGATAAATGCAATTATCTAAATAAGTAATTTAGCAGAAATGTAATTATGGTTCACTATTATTTGTATTATTTCAAGACGAGCGAACCTTCAAACTTCCTGAATTGCCTTAGATGGAGGATCGAGCCTCCACTCCCTGCACTGAATGACCCTCACAGGCAGAGTGTCGAACCTGCACTCTGAGCTAAATGACCGACACAGACGGAGGACTGACCTGCACTCTCTGAGCTAAATGACCGACACAGACGGAGGACTGAACCTGCACTCTCTGAGCTAAATGACCGACACAGACGGAGGACTGAACCTCCACTCTCTGAGCTGGATGACCGACACAGACGGAGGACTGAACCTCCACTCTCTGAGCTGGATGACCGACACAGACGGAGGACTGAACCTCCACTCTCTGAGCTAAATGACCGACACAGACGGAGGACTGAACCTGAACTCTCTGAGCTAAATGACCGACACAGACGGAGGACTGAACCCACTCTCTGGCTGACGAGACGAACTGACTCCATCTCTGAGCAATGCCCACAGACGGAGGACTAAAACTGAACTCTGAGCACACACAGACGGAGGACTGAACCTCCACTCTCTGAGCTGGATGACCGACACAGACGGAGGACTGAACCTCCACTCTCTGAGCTAAATGACCGACACAGACGGAGGACTGAACCTGCACTCTCTGAGCTGGATGACCGACACAGACGGAGGATCGAGCCTCCACCGTCCTCCCTGAGATGAACGATTCACTCAGGTGAAAACATTAACACATCTGAAGCGTAAACGCAGTGACACTTCTGTGAATATTCATATTTTCTCTTATTTTGGCTGTTTCATGAGGGGTGAATGGGGGTGATCCCAGGAACTGGAGCTAGCGTTAACTTTTAAGAACCGCACCAATTTGCATTCCATTCCTCAGACGATGTTTGACTCTTTCGGGTTTAGCGCATACCCAGGCAAATGCAAATAATGTATTGGTGTATTGACTCACAGGATGCTGCGCTGATAAATAAGACACTTGTGCAGCATCTGGGTATCTTTATCCAGGAGACGTTTCGCCCGCCAATGGCTTCTTCAGTCCAGTTCACAGAAGTACATAATGCAAGAGGTCTACTACTCGTAGTTTAAAAGGGCGGATATTATTCTTGACCGAATTATTTTTCTAATTTTTGGATTTTCGTTACTTTTTTTTTGAGAGTTGAGTGCCCGAAAATATAAAAATTATATAACAACATTGAATTACCCCCATCAGAAAATTTTAAGTTGCAAAAGCGTTATGCTTAAGTTCAACTGATTATGGGAAATGTAGTTGAATATTTGTGCTCTAATTAGGGAAAAACTACATAAAAAAAAAGTAAAATAAAAATCCAAAATAAAAACAAAAATTAAAAATGTTTGGTGAGGTTAATTCGAACAAAACCTTAATTTCAGGTTATAAAACAGTGACACTCTTATATTCTCTCTGAACATCAGCATGATTGCTGGATAACTGCTGCGTATTTATTTTGTGATAACATGCATTGTTTACTCCTCAGATAAATGACGGTAAAGACACTATCTAGTGGGTGTTATAGATATTTCACAACATTTTAGCAAATTTCAGTTTTCCGAAAAAGGTAATTATTTGATGTCTTGTCAAAAAATACTCTGGTTGTTTTTACTTTTCTTCTTGGACAGTCATGAAAATTCTAGGACATCGTGATATCTACTTAAGCGTCTCTAACAATTTCATGAAAATCTTAAAATTAGAAAAAAAATTGTTGGTCTGGAACGATATCTGTCCCCATCCTGATGAAGCTAAATGGTACAAATATGTGGACGATTGTCTGTGATTAACGCCCAAGAATATAGATATAAGCCAATTCCTACTTGATTTAAATAGTCTAACTCCATCTATAAAGTTTCCTGTTGAGTTTGAACTAAATAACTCAATGTCTTTTTAACATGTTATAATTATTAAGAACCAAGAATATAAATTCAAAATATACAGAAAAAACAAATAACTGTTCTAACGTACACTACGATTCTTCAAAACAAGACATAGTTAAAAGATCTGTATTCTCCTCTACGTTTTTTTAGAGCTCTGCATATTTGCAGCCCAGAGTTCATAGCTAAGGAAATATTGAAGATTTAAGAAATAGCGTATCATCTAAAATATCCCCCCCCTAAATATATATATATATATATATATATATATATATATATATATATATATTTGTGGTGTGTGTGTGTGTGTGTGTGTGTGTGTGTGTGTGTGT
>WNWK01001326.1:290000-294251 GCA_009830355.1 Cherax destructor
ACACTTAGCAACATCACCCACTGATATTCAACACTTAACATCACCCACTGATATTCAACACTTAGCAACATCACCCACTGATATTCAACACTTAGCAACATCACCCACTGATATTCAACACTTAGCAAGATCACCCACTGATATTTAACACTTTACAATATCACCCACAGAAGTGCAGCTATTATGAACATATTAATTTTTAATAATGTAACTATTCTTTCATTTATTAATTAAACAGGCCTAGGAGGGAAGTACTGACATTAAAATCCACACTTCGATTAAAAAAAAGGGGGAGGGGGAGAAAATTTTATCGCTTCATGGAAAAAAATAAAAAATACACATTAAAAAATAACTATTTTTAAATACTAATATAATATTCTTTATATAGAAAATGAGGACTTCTTCAGCAGAAATTTATTTAATATGCGAATAATTTTATGTAAATGTAAATAATTATTATTTCAATAGGTACAATTATTGTAGTCTTTTTATTCTCTTTTTTCCCCTCATTATAGAGTCTTGTGGCTCGAATCTCATCTTCTTAAATGACCACCTAAATGGGCTTCCCAGAACTCTGTTTTAGAAAATCCGCCCATTAAATGGGTTTTCAGAGAGAGAGAGAGAGAGAGAGAGAGAGAGAGAGAGAGAGAGAGAGAGAGAGAGAGAGAAACCCAAGATTTTAAATGCCACACGTCAGCTTATAAAAGGCTTTGTGAATCTGCTTTCTCCCAGCTATGGATTTGTACGACTGTAAATAGACGATCAGTCATGCAACATAGCTGAGAGCCGCTCACAGTGTACATATTGACAATATCAGGGAAATGTGTATAGCACGGTCAGTACCTGGGACCGCATCTCATCGAATCCCACTCCACGGGCACTGTACGATCCCCAAGGGTTCGATGCCCACGAAGGGCATATAAAAATAGTAAACCTGATATCGCCCAGTGGGTGTCCTGGAGACCAGGTACTGGCTGTCTCCCAGAACTTACAAGAGGCAACAGGTGTGGGTGCGTACGGGTGCAGATGTCAGTATATGGGAGAGTGGGAGAGCGTGGGAGGGAGAGCGTGGGAGGGAGAGCGTGGGAGGGAGAGCGTGGTAGAGAGAAAACGGGAAAAGAGGAGGATTGGGGGGGGGGAATTAAGGGGAGAAGCGATGAGAGAGAGAAAAGGAGAATTGGATGGGAAAAGGATTAGGAAAGAGGGGAAAGGAAAAGGAGGGGAGGCAGGAGTGAAAGGGAATGGGTAGTGAAGGTGAATGAAGAAAAGAGAGAGATCATTACAACTTAAAAAGGTCGGTTTTTTATATACATTTAAAAATATATATAAAAAACAAGGTTGAAATAGTGAGAGAGAGAGAGAGAAAGAGGAGAGAGAGAGAGAGAGAGAGAGAGAGAGAGAGAGAGAGAGAGAGAGAGAGAGAGAGAGAGAGAGAGAGAGAGAGAGAGAGAGAGGGGAGGCTGTGCCAGCGATTAATTACGTCAGTTCAACCATTTTTTTTTTTTTTTTGCGTTCTTTTAAGTTTTGCTCTCGTGCACGGTTTTTAGGTCCGCGTACGTATTTCTGAAGTATGTGACCTCTTCTTCCCTCCCCCCTCTTCCCCTTCCCCTTCACCTCCACCTCAGTTCTTTATCTCAGAAAACATAATTAAATTCTCAAGACGTTTATGGTAGAACGGAAGTTGCGACCCGCAGACCAGTGACCAGGAGAGCCAAGCCTCTTAAAGTCAACACCTTTCCCTTCTCTTCCTCCTCCACAAAAAAAAAAAAAATAGATTGTCTTTGATCCATCACGAGCCAGTCTTGTGTGAACGAAGTCAGTGTTGATGAATTAGACACTTGTGGAACACTTGGGTGTCTATCGTAGAAACGCTTCGCCAACGAGTGGCTTCCTCAGTCCAATATGGAGAAGAATGGTTGGAGATCAGGAGTATGAGGTGATCAGTCCCTCTCAGCCTGGAGTCGATATGATCAGTCCATCAATCTCGATAAGAGTCAGTTTTGAAGATTCTGAAGAAAGGACACGCGTCGCAGAGCGAGATTTTATTGGAACAACGTTTCGGTCTAGGCAGGAGGGCTTTCTCAAATCATGAAATGATAAAGCTCTACACAGAGGGAAACGTTGTCCCAATAAGAGCTTGTTCCACAACCTGAGTCTTTTTCTCGACAATCGTCAGCAGAATGATATTCGGACTCATTCTCCAGGACAGTTTTAATAAGTAATTAAATCATCACGTGATTATGACCCCAGGTTATAACAGCATAACAATAGCTTATTTCCACGAGTTGAGTTCAACATTTGGCTCCCCGATTGTGAGTGAACACAACAACAGCTGCATGTTGTCCGGCCAGATAAATGGAGAGGCTGGGGGATGGGAGGTGACGAACGCACGTCGAGGGGCAAGAGAAGTGCATGAGAAATTGGAGAGCAACAGAAGACATGTGAGAAACAGAGAGCAAAGGACATGAGAGAGATATGGGGGAAAAAGGCCCCGCTTAGAAGAAAGTAAATGGCGTATTTTATTTCTGTGCCTTCTATTTCTATGTCCTTTCTGTCTTCGTATCTGTCTTCCTTTGCTTGCCTACCTGTTTACCTTCCTTTCCTTGCCTACTTGTCTGCCTTCCTGTGTTTGCCTTGCCTTCCTCTGCCTACTTCTCGCCTTCTTTTGTCTGCCTATCTGCCTACCTTCTTTCTACTGCCTACCTACCTGTCTTCCTTCCTCTCCCTGAGGCTATACACCGTTCAGGAAACTTGTTAAAAGGATCTAGAGAGAGAGAGAGAGACCCAGTATTGAAAATTATTTATCTATTCCATTTGTGGTATTGTTTTTTGGAAATCTCGACGAAAGAATGTGAGCGAACCCTGAGGCCTGTTGAGTGGCTCTTGGATCTAAGAAAATGGAGCTACCCACGTCTTCCTTGGATCAAGAATTGTATGAGAGTGAACGTTGGTTTCGAAGCATATTCGTAGTTTCGTACAGCCCAGAACAGAATTCATATGGACATAGCAGCGTATTGCTGAATAAGATGAAAATGAAGCATTCATGATTGCAATGTTTCGCTCTTTGAAGAGGTTCATCAAGCGCTACATAGATCGAAACGATGCGATCGTTAAAGTTTGTCCCTCCCCTTTGTCCTTTTTTTCCCCTCACTGAATGCTGTCTTGTCTTAGTCTTCAGTTCCCTAAAGTTAATCTATGGGACAAGTGTTCCGTTCCTCAAATGTGTGGGGCCAGTGTTCCGTTCCTCAATGTGTGGGGCCAGTGTTCCGTTCCTCAATGTGTGGGGCCAGTGTTCCGTTCCTCAATGTGTGGGGCCAGTGTTCCGTACCACAAGCTAACAGCCTGTCAACACCCTCACACCTTCCTTCATAGGTTCTTCAAGAGTCAGAACAACTCCATGGCATCACCTTGAGGGGCAAGTCTTGCCCACAAGGATGCTAGGAAAACACCATGAGAGACCTGACAGCTTTATCAAATCAATAACTTAATAAACAACTGATGAAAATTTTATAAAGTTCGGTATAGAACTTTAAGTCTATAAAGTTGTGTTTAGAGCTTTGCGTCTATAAAGTACCACACTAGACACTTGCAAAAGTTCTGCGATTCTCTTCCCATGGCAAAATATACATACCGGCTAAGTATTAAGAGGAGGGGAGGGGAAGGAAAGCTTTCGCAAGACAGAGCAACAGTAGTAACAAGACAGAGCAACAGTAGTAACAAGACAGAGCAACAGTAGTAACAAGACAGAGACACAGTAGTAACAAGACAGAGCAACAGTAGTAACAAGACAGAGCAACAGTAGTAACAAGACAGAGCAACAGTAGTAACAAGACATAGCAACAGTAGTAACAAGACAGAGCAACAGTAGTAACACGACAGAGCAACAGTAGTAACAAGACAGAGCAACAGTAGTAACAAGACAGAACAACAGTAGTAACACGACAGAGCAACAGTAGTAACAAGACAGAGACACAGTAGTAACAAGACAGAGCAACAGTAGTAATAAGACAGAGCAACAGTAGTAACACGACAGAGCAACAGTAGTAACAAGACAGAGCAACAGTATAACACAAGAGCAACAGTAGTAAAAAACAAACAACAGTAAAATAAAAAACAGAGCAACAGTAGTTCAAAACAGAGCAACAGTAGTAACAAGACAGGAACAGTAGTAACAAGACAGAGCAACAGTAGAAAAGACAGAGAACAGTAGTAACAAGACAAACAACAGTAGTAACAAAACAGAGCAACAGT
>WNWK01001327.1:0-127500 GCA_009830355.1 Cherax destructor
AAGATGGCAAATGTAGTCCCAAATTTTAAGAAAGGAGACAGACACTAGGCATTAAACTACAGACCTGTGTCACTGACGTGTATAGTATGCAAAGTCATGGAGAAGATCATCAGGAGGAGAGTGGTGGAGCACCTAGAAAGACACAAGCTTATAAATGACAACCAGCACGGTTTCAGGGAAGGAAAATCCTGTGTCACAAACCTACTGGAGTTTTATGACAAGGTAACAGAAGTAAGACACGAGAGAGAGGGATGGATAGACTGCATTTTTTTGGACTGCAAGAAGGCGTTCGACACAGTTCCTCACAAGAGGTTAATGCAAAAGCTAGAGGATCAGGCACACATAACAGGAAAAGCACTGCAATGGATCAGAGAATATCTGACAGGGAGGCAACAACGAGTCATGGTACGTGACGAGATGTCAGAGTGGGCACCTGTGACGAGTGGAGTTCCAAAAGGGTCAGTCCTTGGACCTGTACTGTTTTTGGTATATGTGAATGACATAACGGAAGGGATAGACTCAGAAGTGTCCCTGTTTGCAGATGATGTGAAGTTAATGAGAAGAATCAAATCAGTCGAGGATCAGGCAGGACTACAAAGAGACCTGGACAGGCTACAAGCCTGGTCCAGTAACTGGCTCCTTGAATTTAACCCTGCCAAATGTAAAGTCATGAATATCGGGGAAGGGCAAAGAAGACCGCAGACAGAGTATAGTCTAGGTGGCCAAAGACAGCAAACCTCACTTAAAGAAAAAGATCTTGGGGTGAGTATAATACCGAGAACATCTTCTGAGGCACACATCAATCAGATAACTGCTGCAGCATACGGGCGGCTGACAAACCTAAGAATAGCGTTCCAATACTTCACTAAAGAATCATTCAAGACTCTGTACACCATATACGTCAGGCCCATACTGGAGTATGCAGCACCAGTCTGGAACCCACACCTGGTCAAGCACGTCAAGAAATTAGAGAAAGTGTAAAGGTTTGCAACAAGACTAGTCCCAGAGCTAAGGGGATTGTCCAACGAAGATAGGTTAAGGGAAATCGGCCTGACGACACTAGAGGACAGGAGGGTTAGGGAAGACATGATAACGACATATAAAATACTGCGAGGAATAGATAAGGTGGGCAGAGACAAGATGTTCCAGAGAGTGGACACAGAAACAAGGGGTCACAAATGGAAGTTGAAGACTCCTATGAGTCAAAGGGATGTTAGGAAGTATTTCTTCAATCATAGAGTTGTCAGGAAGTGGAATAGCCTAGAAAGCGAGGTAGTGGACGCAGGAACCATACATAGTTTTAAGACGATGTATGATAAAGCTCATGGAGCAGGGAGCGTGACCCAGTAGCGGCCAGTGAAGAGGCGGGCAAGGAGCTATGACTCGACCCCTGCAACCACAACTAGGTGAGAACTAGGTGAGTACACACACACACACACACACGGGAAGGAGCTGAGGTTCTGAGTGTGCCACTTACCATAATATTCAACACATCCCTTGAAACTGGGCAGCTACCTGAGATATGGAAGAAGGCCAACGTAGTCCCCATCTTTAAAAAATGAGACAGAAAAGAGGCACTAAGCTATAGACTGGTGTCACGTACGTGTATAGTGTGCAAAGTCTTGGAGAAAATCATCAGGAAAAGAATGGTGGAGCATCTGGAGCAGTACAGGATAATCAACGCCAGACAGCACGGATTCAGGGAAGGCAAATCCTGTGTAACAAACCTCCTGGAGTTCTATGATAAAGTAACAGAGGTAAGGCAAGAGAGAGAAGGGTGGGTTGACTGCATTTTCCTGGACTGCAGGAAGGCCTTCGACACAGTTCCTCATATGAGATTAGTAAAGAAGTTGGAATACCAAGCGGGTATAACAGGAAGGGCACTGGAATGGATCTGGGAATACCTCACAGGGAGGCAACAACGGGTCATGGTGCGTGATGAGGTATCACAGTGGGCGCCTGTGACGAGCTTTGTACCGCAGGGGTCAGTCTTAGGACCAGTGCTATTCTTGGTATATGTGAATGACATAACGGATGGGATAGACTCAGAAGTGTCTCTATTCGCAGATGATGTTAAATTAATGAGGAGAATCACATCTGATGAAGACCAAGCAGGACTTCAAAGAGACCTGGACAAGCTTGACATCTGGTCTAGCAACTGGCTTCTCGAATTTAACCCCACCAAATACAAAGTCATGAAGATCGGAGAAGGGCAAAGAAGACCGCTGACAGAGTACAGGCTAGGTGGACAAAGGCTACAAACCTCAGCAAAGGCGAAAGACCTTGGGGTGAGTATAACGCCAAGCACGTCTCCGGAAACACACATCAACCAGATAACCGCGGCAGCATATGGGCGAGTGGCAAACCTAGGATTAACATTCTGTTACCTTAACAAGACACCGTGTACGTCAGGCCCATACTAGAGTATGCAGCACCAGTCTGGAACCCACACCTGGTCAAGCACGTCAAGAAATTTGAGAAAGTGCAAAGGTTTGCGACAAGGCTAGTTCCACAACTCAGGGGACTGCCCTATGAAGAAAGGTTGAGGGAAATAGGACTAACAACACTGGAGGACAGAAGGGTTAGAGGAGACATGATAACGACATACAAAATACTGCAGGGAATCGACAAGGTAGATAGTGACAGGATGTTCCAGAGAGGGAACACAGAAACAAGGGGACACAACTGGAAACTGAAGACTCAGATGAATCAAAGGGATGTTAGGAAGCACTTCTTCAGCCATAGAGTAGTTAGGAAGTGGAATAATCTAGCGAACGATATAGTGGAGGCGGGAACCATACATAGTTTTAAGACAAGGTATGATAAAGTTCATGGAGCAGTGAGAGCAGAGACCCAGTAGCGGACAGCAAAGAGGCGGGGCCAGGAGCTGAGTCTCGACCCCTGCAACCACAATTAGGTGAGTACAATTAGGTGAGTACACAAGCATTGCCTACACTCTCACTAGCCCATCTATCCTCCAATAGTTGTTTATATCTTACCCTAACTGCCTCCTCTTTTAGTTTATAAACCTTCACCTCACTCTTACTTACTGCTTCTATTTTCCTTGTATCCCATCTACCTTTTACTCCCACTGTAGCTATAACTAAAAAGTGATTTGATATATCTGTGGCCCCTCTATAAACATGTACATCCTGAAGTCTACTCAACAGTCTTTTATCTACCAATACGTAGTCCAACAAACTACTGTCATTACGCCCTACATCATATCTTGTATACTTATTTATCCTCTTTTTCTTAAAATATGTATTACCTATAACTAAACCCTTTCTATACAAAGTTCAATCAAAGGGCTCCCATTATAATTTACACCTGGCACCCCAAACTTACCTACTACACCCTCTCTGCATGTTTCTCCCACTTTAGCATTTAGGTCCCCTACCACAATTACTCTCTCACTTGGTTCAAAAGTTCCTATACATTCGCTTAGCATCTCCCAAAATCTCTCTCTCTCTCCTCTACACTCCTCTCTTCTCCAGGTGCATACACGCTTATTATGACCCACTTTTCGCATCCGACCCTTATTTTAATCCACATAATCCTTGAATTTACACATTTATATTCCCTCTTCTCCTTCCATAACTAATCCTTCAATATATATATATAAGGTGTATATATATGTAAGTGTATTATGTAAGTGTATTTTTGTAAGTGCTTTTGTAAGTGTATTTTTGCGAGTCTAAAAGTACTAATGTAATTTACATTATTCCTTATGGGAACAAATTCGTTTGGTAGGGCTTGAACAACATTTTGAATGAATTAATTCGTAAACTGGGGTCCACTGTATATATATTATATATATATATATATATATATATATATATATATATATATATATATATATATATATATATATATCTTTCCTCCGTAAGCAATGCGTGTCGTATGAGGCGACTAAGATGCCGGGAGCAATGGGCTAGTAACCCCTTCTCCTGTACAAATCTACTAAAAAAGAGAAGAAGAAAAACTTTATAAAACTGGGTTGTCTGAATGTGCGTGGATGTAGTGCGGATGATAAGAAAGAGATGATTGCCGATGTTATGAATGAAAAGAAGTTGGATGTCCTGGCCCTAAGCGAAACAAAGCTGAAGGGGGTAGGCGAGTTTCAGTGGGGAGAAATAAAAGGAATTAAGTCAGGAGTATCTGAGAAAGTTAGAGCTAAGGAAGGGTAGCAATAATGTTGAAGGATCAGTTATGGAAGGAAAAGAGGAATATGAATGTGTAAATTCAAGGATTATGTGGATTAAAATAAGGGTCGGATGCGAAAAGTGGGTCATAATAAGCGTGTATGCACCTGGAGAACAGAGGAGTGTAGAGGAGAGAGAGAGATTTTGGGAGATGTTAAGCGAATGTATAGGAACTTTTCAACCAAATGAGAGAGTAATTGTGGTAGGGGACCTAAATGCTAAAGTGGGAGAAACATGCAGAGAGGGTGTAGTAGGTAAGTTTGGGGTGCCAGGTGTAAATGATAATGGGACCCCTTTGATTGAACTTTGTATACAAAGGGGTTTAGTTATAGGTAATACATATTTTAAGAAAAAGAGGATAAATAAGTATACAAGATATGATGTAGGGCGTAATGACAGTAGTTTGTTGGACTATGTATTGGTAGATAAAAGACTGTTGAGTAGACTTCAGGATGTACATGTTTATAGAGGGGCCACAGCTATATCAGATCACTTTTTAGTTATAGCTACAGTGGGAGTAAAAGGTAGATGGGATACAAGGAAAATAGAATCAGTAAGTAAGAGAGAGGTGAAGGTTTATAAACTAAAAGAGGAGGCAGTTAGGGTAAGATATAAACAACTATTGGAGGATAGATGGGCTAGTGAGAGTGTAGGCAATGGGGTCGAAGATGTATGGGGTAGATTTAAAAATGTAGTGTTAGAGTGTTCAGCAGAAGTTTGTGGTTACAGGCGAGTGGGTGCAGGAGGGAAGAGGAGCGATTGGTGGAATGATGATGTAAAGAGAGTAGTAAGGAAGAAAAAGTTAGCATATGAGAGGTTTTTACAAAGTAGAAGTGATGCAAGGAGGGAAGAGTATATGGAGAGAAAAAGAGAGGTTAAAAGAGTGGTGAAGCAATGTAAAAGAGAGCAGATGAGAGAGTGGGTGAGATGTTATCAGCAAATTTTGTTGAAAATAAGAAAAGTTTTGGAATGAGATTAATAAGTTGAGGAAGCCTAGAGAACAAATGGATTTGACAGTTAAAAATAGGAGAGGGGGTTATTAAATGGAGAGTTAGAGGTATCGGGAAGATGGAGAGAATATTTTGAGGAGTTGTTAAATGTTGATGAAGACAGGGAAGCTGTGATTTCGTGTGTAGGGCAAGGAGGAATAACATCTTGTAGGAGTGTGGAAGAGCCAGTTGTGGGTGTAGGGAAGTTCGTGAGGCAGTGGGTAGAATGAAAGGGGGTAAGGCAGCTGGGATTGATGGGATAAAGATAGAAATGTTAAAAGCAGGTGGGGATATAGTTTTGGAGTGGTTGGTGCTATTATTTAATATATGTATGGAAGAGGGTAAGGTACCTAGGGATTGGCAGAAAGCGTGTATTGTTCCTTTGTATAAAGGCAAAGGGGACAAAAGAGAGTGCAAAAATTATAGGGAATAAGTCTGTTGAGTGTACCTGGTAAAGTGTATGGTAGAGTTATTATTGAAAGAAATAAGAGTAAGACAGAAAGCAGGATAGCAGATGAACAAGGGGCTTTAGGAAAGGTAGGGGGTGTGTAGACCAAGTGTTTACAGTGAAACATATAGGTGAACAGCATTTGGATAAGGGCAAAGATGTTTTGTGGCATTTATGGATTTGGAAAAGGCGATGATAGGGCAGATAGGGGGCAATGTGGCAGATGTTGCAGGTGATGGAATAGGAGGAAGGTTACTGAAAGCAGTGAAGAGTTTTATGAGGATAGTGAGGCTCAGGTTAGAGTGTGTAGGAGGGAAGGGACTATTCCCAGTAAAAGTGGGCCTTAGACAAGGATGTGTATGTCACCGTGGTTGTTCAATATATTTATAGATGGGGTTGTAAGAGAAGTGAATGCGAGGGTCTTGGCAAGAGGTGTTGGGCTAAAAGATAAAGAAGCAAATACAAAGTGGAGTTGTCACAGTTGCTTTTGCTGATGACACTGTGCTTTGGGAGATTCTGAAGAGAAGCTGCAGAGGTTGGTGGATGAATTGGTAGGGTGTAAAAGAAGAAAATTGAAAGTGAATATAGGAAAGAGTAAGGTGATGAGGATAACAAAAGAATAGGTGACTAAAGATTGATATCAGATTGGAGGGAGAGAGTATGGAGGAGGTGAATGTATTCAGATATTTGGGAGTGGACATGTCAGCGATGGGTCTATGAAGGATGAGGTGAATCATAGAATTGATGAGGGGAAAAGGTGAGTGGAGCACTTCGAGTCTGTGGAGACAAAGAACTTTGTCCATGGAAGTAAAGAGGGGAATGTATGAGAGTATAGTTATACCAACGTCTTATATGGGTGTGAAGCATGGGTGATGAATGCTGCAACGAGGAGAAGGCTGAGGCAGTGGAGATGTCATGTCTGAGGTCAATGTGTGGTGTGAATATAATGCAGAGAATTCGGAGTTTGGAAATTAGAGGAGGTGCGGGATTACCAAAACGATTGTCCAGAGCTGAGGAGGGTTGTTGAGGTGGTTTGGACATGTAGAGAGAATGGAACGAGACAGAGTGACTTCGAGATGTATAAATCTGTAGTGGAGGGAAGGCGGGGTAGGGGTCGGCCTAGGAAAGGTTGGAGGGAGGGGGAAAGGAAGTTTTGTGTGCGAGGGGGTTGACTCCAGCAAGCATGTGTGAGCGTATTTGATAGGAGGAATGGAGGCATATGGTTTTTAATACTTGACGTGCTGTTGGAGTGTGAGCAAAGTAACATTTATGAAGGATTCAGGAAAACCCGGGAGGCTGGACTTGAGTTCTGGAGATGGGAAGTACAGTGCCGGCACTACCTCTTCAATCACTGCTTTATTGAGACATACATCTCTCAATACATAAAGTCTCCTCTAATTCTCTACTGTTATCCACAAGCTACATAAAGTACTTGAACTAAATTTTTGACAGTTATCATTAATGAGAGCCACACAAGGAACACCTGTTCTTTCTTACTCATTGTCAACACACTCACATTTATTTACACAAACATTTTTGCAATCAACGTTGGATTTAGTATCTTTACACATCTGTCTGATTTTGGGATTTGTAATCAGTTTCATCATCCTCTTCCACAAAGGTAACTTTCTCCTTTTTAACATACCTCTTGCTAATAAGTCCTCACTTAGAGTATCTTTGTTTGTACCTACATCACCGTGGCCTTTTTCTTAACTTTTCTTCTTGCATTTCCTGGGTTCTTCTGGAGGATGAGGCCTCTCTTAGTGCCTTCACACAACTGCATTCTCTCCATATTCTTAATGCTCATTTGCTTCTGTCTTTTTTATCTTTTCTTTTGGACTGATTTTGAGGACTCTTCTCTCTTTAATATTTGTTGGAGTAGGGTTTTGAAGACTTCTTGGGAACGGCCCACACTCTGCGCTCAATGGTTGCTCGCCGAGATGACCTTCGTAGTATGTCTCTCTATTTTTAGAAGTCTGAAAATATAAAGCTAGTTAGAGGCATTTAATAACCTCTTCAAGATTTAATATGGATGCCATTCCAAACAATTCTTCTAGAAAGCTTGTAGCTGAAGTATAGTGTAGCTGACACATGGTAAAAAGACACATAGAAAAAGATCTTAATCATTACAATGTTTCAAGTAATAATTAGGCTTTATCAAGCACAAAGGATATCACAACTAGTGACATGGGTAAACCCTTGATATAACTGACTTCTGATATAAGAGACAAGATCCACTGGCAAAATGTACTTAACTCATTTATTTTCAGAGTTTATTGCAATATATCAATAAATTGCATGGAAGGCAGACAGTATGGTATTTATATGTGCTTTTTCTGAGATTTTTTAACTTTATCTTGATTTAACAGATAATCAGAGATTTTTCCCTGATTAGTCCATTATATTGAGGGTGGTATTGAAGTGGTGGAGTCAGGTGCTGATGTGGTTGAAGTTGAGATGTCCCATCCTATGTAGGTGAGGTGACCTGCCAAACAATGTTGAGGTGAGGTCATTAATGCTGGATGGGCCTGGATTTCTGTGTGATGGTGTTAGGCTTACATCAACCTCTTCACAAGTCAAGCTTTTAGAAATCACCACACATTTCTTTAGCAACAAATTCCTTTATTTACTATAAAGTATTATATTTTACTTTTTAACATTCCAGCAGTTCTCACCGAGGTAAGGCGACCCGACAAAGAAGAAAACCCTTTCACTGTCACTCATTCAATCAATGTTTGTTTGAAGGGTGCTTGACATCACAGTTCAGATGCCTCCAAACTGTAACATCCCCACCCTCCTTCAGAGTGCAGGCACTGTACTCTCCCATCTCCATCCCTCCTTTAGAGCACAGCACTGTACTTACCATCAGAGTGCAGTGCAGTGTGCTTCCCACTGTCACCCTCCTTCAAAGTGCAGGCAGTGTGCTTCCCACTGCCACCCCTCCTTTCAGTGTGTGTGCCTGCACTTTGGAAGGAGGGGAACTTCCCATCTTCACACCTCCTTCAGAGGAAGGCACTGTAATTCCCACCTCCATCTCTTCAAAGTGCAGGTACTGTACCTCCTACCTTCACCTCCTTCAGAGCACAGACACTGTACTTTCCACCTTCACCCTCCTTCAGAGTACAGGCACTGTACTTCCCACCTCCACCCTCCACAAAGTGCAGGTACTGTTCTTCAACCCAGGACTGGCTCACACTCCAACAGAACATCAAATCATGAAAACTACTTGCCTCTGCTAACCCCCTATTTAACATTCACACAAACCTGCAGGATGTCCAATTCCCTAGCACTCAAAACCCTCCTTTGCCCTCCCTCCAACAATTAGTAGGATGACCCCTTACCCATCCTTTCCCCACCTAATTTATACGCCTCCTGTCACGGGGTTTGTGAGGAGATATTGGAATAAGAAATACACATGTTGGATGTCTGAGTGTGTATAATTAATGAGAGTTGAGGGAAACCCAGAGCCTTGCCTTCATCCAGTCTTTAGTCTACTGGGAACTGAGAGAGACGTGTGGCTGGCGTCACACGCGCGACTAAGACGCGTCGTAGCTAGCCAAGGAGCATATCTATAGCTGCTGGGATTATCTAAGTACGTATACTACACAAGTACAGTAACACTACTGACACTCCTAGTCGTCCTACTTTTCTCCATCCTCTCTAAATGCCCAAAACCACCTCAAGAACCCTTCTTCAACCATCTTATTAATACTTTTGGTAGCTCCACACCCTCCTAATCTCCAAACTCTGAATCCTCTGGTAACTTAATTATACCATGAGTCCCTTGTCTTTTCTTTAATCCTACCCCCAATTTTTTTATTTACTATATTTAACTTTCTTTTCTTTCTTTTTAATACCCTGCCCTCGGTGGGAAACTGCTTGAGCATGTCAAACATTTTTTTATCCTATCATAAATATTATTGTTAAATTGTTTTTTTTTCCACTGCATTATGGATTTTTATCCTGCTCAAACCAAATATTAATTTGATGTATACATGTTTAAATAATATTGTATTACTAATCAATTCTTTTTTGTTTGTTAGCTGTGAGCAGATCTTACCTATCAGTACCGTACTCACAAGCTTACATATGTATCGTTAGTAGTGTTATTCTTAGTTTAAATCTATCCAAAATGTTGTTTTATGGGAGTCTAGTAAAGTCTGTACCATTTGTATGCTTGTGAGAATAAAATTAGTTTTATTAATATTATTATTAGTTGCTGTTATTATTATATACTATATTATTATTATTACTGTAAACCCTTTGAGTTAATGGACTGTCTGGGAAGCAAGGTGTCCTGTAATGTTGACTGTGGTAGATTGTTTTGCTATGATTGTAACAGTATGAACAGCTCTGTAAACAATGAACTTTGAGTTATTTCCAAATGAACTGACTTGAGCAGAGTTTGTCCTGCATTCCTGAAGCCTGTCAAGTTCAAAAAGTTTAACAACAGTGCCCAAAATGCACAGCATGCTAGTGGCTTCTTTGTGCCTAACAATATTTTATTATAAATAAACTATTTTTTTATTAACACATCGAACGTTTCCCATCAAAGCAGGGTGGCAAAAAAAAAAAAAAAAAAAGAAAAGCTTTCATCATCATTCACTCCATCACTGTCTTGCCCGAGGCATGCATACACTACAGTTATAAAACTGCAACATTAACACTTCTCCTTCGGAGCTGCACTGTATTTCGACCCTAGGAATCAAGTCCGGCCTTCCAGTTTCCTGAATCCTTCATAAATGTTACCTTGCTTACACTCCAACATCACATCAAGTCCTAAAAACCATTTGTCTCCATTTGCTCCTATCTAACATGCTCACGCACACTTGCTGGAAGTCCAAACCCCGCACACAAAACCTCCTTTACCCCCAACCTTTCCTAGACTGACCCCTACCCCGCCTTCCCCTCCACTACAGATTTATACACTCTGAAGTCATTCTATTTCATTCCAGCCTCTCTACATGTCCAAACCATCTCAATAACCCCTCCTCAGCCCTCTGATAATAGTTCTGGTAATCCCTCACCCTAATTACCAAACTATGGATTCTTCTGCATTATATTCACAATTCACACATTGCCCTCAAACATGACATTCCACTGCCTCCAGCCTTCTCCTTGTTGTAGCATTCATTACCCATGCTTCACACCTATACAAGACATTGGTATAACTATACTTTCACACATTCCCTCTTGCTTTCATAGATAAAGTTCTTTTGTCTCCACAGACTCCTCAGTGCACCACTCACCTTTTTCCCTGGTCAATTCTATGATTCACCTCGCCTTTCATAGACCCATCTACTGGACACGCCCACTCCCAAATATCTGAATACATTCCTTCCTCCTCCATAATCTCTCCCTCCAATCTGATATCCAATCTTCCGTTACCTAATTTTTTTGTTATCCCATATATAAACTATATGTTATATATAAACTATATATATTGTATTTCTACAAAAAAATACTGTTTTTATTATGTGCAACTTCAAGATTATTATTCTATAAACCTCCACCCTGACTACCTCACATTAGTATTATTAAGATTATATAGATTTATTAAAAAGTTAACCACTCTTATCCTGTCTATATTTAAGTAGTTATTGTGTACTAGGATAAGTCTGCTCGAAATGCCCCGATATGATAGTGGCTTTCTTTGTACTTAACAAACCAAAATTGTAATTACACATTGTAGCCTTTACAAAGAAATAAAATCTTTATTGTTTATTCTTTACCTTAGGAACAATACATTCTACCTTAATTATGGAGGCCTCAACATTAAGCCATGTCAATAATTTTTCTCAATACCTTATCATATTTAAAGAAATGCTCAGCAGAGGCTTAATATTCTCGTTAACGATATTATTTGTAATTTGAATGCTGTGTCTTGAGTATCGAACCTCTACTGAACATGTGTCTTCTGAAGGTTATAAATTTTTTATATGGACTAGATAACTAAAAAAAAAAATCAACTACCACACTACAATGTTATACAAATTTATAGCTTATTTGAAGTCAATGGTCAGAACTACAGCCCACTGGGATGGCCTTCATCCAGCAGTAACTTAATACAGTACAAGTTAACAGTGATGATGAGGAGGATGATGACACAAGCTACTTTGTTGCTCCTGGTTTTAAGTGTAAAGCATCTTCTCTGTGTAACTTGATAGGCGAAGAAGAGCCAGTCAGAGAACAGTTACGAGACCTTCCCACACCATTATTGGCAACTCATTTACTTTACACTTCATTGTTGCCTTCTGAAAGGGAAAATAAGAAATATTAAAAAGTATACAAGGTGCTGGTAAAGCAAGGATCCTGCTTCATCTTCTACACTATATTTGTTGCCTCTTTCCCAACACCTTCGCTTCCCACTCCGATAGGATATATAAGCTCATATTTTGATGTTCCTTTTAACTACGACTTGTTAAAACTTGTCCCCAGTGAAATATGTATAATGGAGGCCTGTTATTATGTAATGTTTCCTCTAGTTACAACTTAGAAATGCTATTCTATATGTTGAAAGTGCATGATAAAACAAGTACAGTGGACCCTCGCTATTCGAACACCCCTTAAAACTCACCCTTTTATGTAAGTTTATTATTGTAAGTGCTTTTATAAGTGTATTTGGGGGTCTGAAATGGACTAATATAATTACATCATTCCTTATGGGAATAAATTCGTTTGGTAACAGCACTTGACAGCATTCTGAGTAAAATGAATAGCGAGGGTCCACTGTACAGTGAAACCTCGGTTGTCAAATTTAATTTGTTCCAGGTGTCGATTCAACAACCAAAAATAGACGGCAACAAAAGCAACTTTTCCCATAAAGAATAATGTAAATAGAATTAATCCATTCCAGACCCCAAATGACAATATAATAATTCTATTAAAAATGTAATAATCATATAAAACTGTAAAAATGAATACTAAAAGAAGCTTTAACTGAAATACTGACAGTAAATTAAAATTTAACTGTCTCTACCTGTCAGAGGAGAGCTAATGGCATACTGGAAGCAGGAGGTGGAGGAGAGGAGGGAAGATGTTACTGCTTGGAAGGAGAGTCACCTTCTATTAATATGTCAAACAACCGTCCTTTGTAGTGTTTTTTCTCTTCTTTGTTCCCTTTCCACCATTAACACCTTGTTCTTGGGCTCTCACTGGGTTGTCTCACTAAAAACCTGTCCAGTGAAGTTTGTTTTTGGATCTGTTTTAACACTTGTTCAAACCGAGACATTACACTGTCGACGATATGTTAGAGAGACGGATGGCAACTGCTTTGTCTAGATGGTATTTTTCAGCAATCCCCTGCACTTCATGCCATTTAGCAATACATTTCCTTAACAAGTGCAATGGGCAATATCATCCCTTCCCCTCCTTTTTCCTCTCATGACAGCCTGCTGCAATCTGCTGCTGCTCCCTCCTGAAGGTCTGCTGCTACTTCTGTGGTAAGTTCAGTTCTATGCTCCTCCACATCATATTCAGTCACCTCCAGGCTCAAGGTCTCTCCCCAAGGACACAATATCCTCTACCAGCTCAGGCTCATCTTCAAAGCTTAAATTCCCAGCTGCCACAGTCAGGCCATAATTTCTTCCATGCTAACTGCATGGTCCTGAAGACACACATTTTCCTAGGCTTTGTCTATAAGTCTCAAGCAGGTGAGGATATTGAAATGATCCTTCCAGAAATTCCCAGAGGGTTAAATTTGTTTCTTGACGTGATTTCCCAAAGCACCTTTCAAAAAGTGCTTCAGTGTAGAGTTTCTTGAAGTTAGAAATGACCTGCTGGTCCATGGGCTGGATGAGGAGTGGTGTTAGGAGGCAAGAACTTCACTTTTATAAAACTGAACTCCTCCAGAAACTATTTTCCAAGCTTGAGGGTGAGGGTACTGAGTGGCAATTTTTTTTAATGAGGTACTTTTTGACAGTAGGAGCAAAGACCTCATGAACCCATGCAATAAAAAAAATGGTTTGTTACCCAAGTTTTCGTGTTGGCCCTCAACATTATAGCCAATTTGAGCCATAACAATGTTTTTAAACACTATGGATTTTCAGAATGATAAACAAGGATTTCAATTTCAAGTCCCCACTTGCATTACCACAATGTAACAGAGTGAGCCTGTCTTTCATTGGCTTGTGTCCTGGCATTGACTTTTCCTTTTCAGTTATGTAGGTCCTCTTGGGCATTTTATAACCCAGAAGAGGCCTGTCTCATCACAATTACACTTGTGGGGGACAAACCTCTCAGCCTCTACGTACTCTTGGAATTCAGTAACATACTTTTCAACAGCTACTTTGTCAGCACTGGCAGCCTCATGCCTAGTCACACTATGAATGCCACTTTTTCAAAAATGATCAAACCAACCCTACTAGCCTTGAAGGATTGAGTTTCAGCACTTGTTCCTTTTTTTCAGGTCATCATGCAACTGCCTCGGTTTTTCACAAATAATGGCCTCTTGAAACACTATCACCATAAAACTGTGTGCATTCTGTGAGCAAGACCCAAGCCATTCATGTTGTCGGTTGACAACCAAGAGAACGTACAAAACCATGACATTTTTTCTCAAATTCTTCATTCAAAAGCCGATTTGTTCAACAAGTAATGCAGTTGAGAACTGAGGTTCCACTGTTATATAGGAAATCCAACTTTACAAATGAGTTGCTTTCCTGAATTTTCAACCTGCAAAACATAAATCAGAAAACAACAGGATAGGTCAGGTCCAGCATGTAATGAAAACTTAATGAACTTAGTCTTGGTCATGTAGATTTGCATTTCGCTAGGAACACTGAAACCAGAGAATGGTTATACAACCACGGTCACTGCTCATAGCGGCAACTCTGTCAATCATATCAGCAGGGCCCTGGCTGCAAGATGCCGGAGGTCCCCATATTTTCAATGAAAAAAAGCAAAAAGATAAATTGTCTTTTGTGAAAAGACCACATCAAAATTTTGAACATTTACAGAATGTTTTTAAATAAATCCACACAAAGAATGCTGATAGCTTGAGCATGAGAATATCTTCACTCAGTTGTAATGAGGCCCTGAATCACCAGCCCCTAAACCCCATGCCTTAATCCAACACTGGGAAACCTATGTAAAGTTTTGCCCTCTCACAGACAAGGAATCAGTCTAGGGGAATTCCAGGTCAATGCTAGTTAGGAGCACATGAGTTCAAAAGCAATACATATCACTATACTCTCTCACTAACAACGGAGTTCCGTTCCTAAGACCATGTCGGTAAACGAACTGCTGCTGGTGAGCATATTTTAACCTCTTTCAGGGTCCAAGGCCATTTTGGAAGGGGTGCCAGTGTCCAAGAATTTAAAAAAAAAATTTTATTTTTTTTCTTATGAAATGGTAGAGAATCTTTTCTGAAGGTAATAAAACAAAAGTACGAAATTTGATTGAAAATTGACGAAATTATGCTCTCGCGAAATTTTGATGTGTCTGCGATATTTACGCATCGGCAATTTTGCCGACTTTGACTCCCATTTTAGGTCAATTACATTATTCCAGTCGACCAAATCCTTAGTTATTTCACTAGTATTACTTCTATTCTATCGATTGAGCACAAGAAACATCGCCCAGTCAACTGTTTCCAACTCCAAAATGAAGTGATTGGAAATTGGTAATTTGAAATAATTTAACTCAAAGTTCAAAATACCGCGGGACCTCTGGAGTAACGTAAACTTCATTCCAGAAATTGTCATGCCATTAGCTGAACCACTTGACCCCCTAAGGAATAATATCAGGTAGGCCAGTCTATTAGACCCCAAAATACATCTCCACAAGCACTTCATAATATTATACTTACATACAGTGGACCCTCGGTTAACGAATACCCCGAAATCGTGTACTATGTAAGTATAATTTGTAAGTTCTTGGGGAAGTGTATTTTTGGGGGTCTGAAATAGACTAACCTACGTGAAATTTTTCCTTAAGGGAGTAAATTCGTTCGGTAATGGCACTTGAGCAGACTTCAGGAGTGAAGTTTTTACGAAACTCGGGGGTCCACTGTAATTGTACGATTTCCGGGGTGTTTGTTACTTGGGGGTCCACTGTATTCTAATTTCAAAATAGGGCGCAGAATAAACAATGCAGGCATTCCTGGCACTAAACTCAAACCAAAAATGGAAGATTTACTGTTTGCAATATTATAATAATTGTACAAATAATATCACCACATTTGTGAACGTATATTAGACCCACCAGCTGGCGCGTATTAGACGTGCGAGGTCATTTGTTTACTCTTGAACATCGGCAAAAATTTAACATTTCCGTTACTTTGAGCTCAGTTTCAAGCCATTTCCAGTACTAAAACCAATCAAAATCATCTCTATATCTGTAATATATCTTCCATTCTATCAAATGAGACCAAGAAATCACAAATATAACTATAAAAGTACACAAAAACACTGCAAAGTCGCTGTTTTAATCGGTACCAGTTTCATTTTTTTTCATTATGCACTGTGTGCTTCAGGATTTGTTTTATGTGGTGCACACTCACCACATAGATGTATTCTCTCATATCTAGGCCCAAATTTACCGCTCTATAGCTTATCTGGAGTGAGCTGAGCTCATGACGTGAACTACGGTTTGGACCCAGAACTCAAAGCCGTAGAACTACGGCACGGACCCTGAAAGGGTTAATGGTAGTGGGTTTGAAACAATCATTTCTGATATTGTTTTAATGTCATCTTTGCACCATTTATAACATTTCTGGTACATTCTTAAATGTTTATATAGTAATGTACAGCCTCTCCTCACTTAGCGACGTATCTGTTTACTGACGACTCCAGACTTATGACGGGCTCTCTGACCAGTATTCATACCTAAATAATGTACAGTCATCCCTTGGTTTTCGATTGTCTCAGTTTCACCGATTTTGTTTTTCGATCACTTTTTCGTGGAAAAATTGTCTCAGTTTTCGCGATGGTACGGAACCTGTACACCATTGCCACGCACATACAAAGGCCGTAGGCCTGCCACCCACGCACATTGTCACGCAGTCTAGCATTGTTTATGCTTGAGTGAACATCACCCCAGGAGTTCATACAAACATTTATTAAGAATTCATTGTTTTTGGCCCTTGATTATTGTGTGACTACTAAATAAGCTACCATGGGCCCAAAGAAAGCTCCTAGTGCCAGTTCTTTGCAAAGAAAGTGAGGAACACCATAGAAATGAAGAAAGAAACAATAGAAAAATATGGTAGTGGTGTACGTATTGCCGAGCTCGCCAGGATATACAAGAAAAACCCTCAACCATCAGTTCCATTGTGGTGAAGAGGAAAAGAAATCACGGAAGCTAATGGGTTGCGAAGGGGTGAATACGATAACGAAACAGAGATCACAAACAATTGAAAATATGGAGAAATTGTTATTGGTGTGGATAAACCAAAAACTGCTAGCTGGTGATAGTGTTGTGCAATCCATCATATGTGAAAACAAGGCAGTTGCATGCTGATCTTGTCAAGAAAATGACTGAAACCAGTGTTGATGTTGATGAATTTAAGGTCAGCAAAGGCTGGTTCGAAAACTTCAAGAAGTCAAGTGGCATATACTACAGTGTTGTAAGGAATGGTGAGGGTGCCAATTCAGATAAACATGGGGCTGAAAATGGTGCGTGACTTTAACCTCTTCTTTGACTGTTTCCAGACGTATATATACGTCTTACGAGCCAATGTTTCGGATTTATTTATACGCCTAAATTCTAGCAGCCTCAAATCAAGCAAGCAGGAGAAAGCTGTAGGCTCACATGTGAGAGAATGCTCTAGTGAATGGGTGTGCGCAGTATAAAAATCGGGCAGCCACTGGCATTGTGGGAACACCATTTCAGTAGTCCTTGTTCAGCATGCCTAGCGGTAAGAATTATTTGATTCCTTGGCGCATCTGGGACATTTCTCTTCCTCAATGATAGCTCTAACACAGGTGAAAGTGTGTCTGAAGATAAATTTCATGGTTTTGAGGAGTTTGTGACTGGAAAGCAATGCCCAGGATACTCAGAAGGAAGTGAAGGAAGAAAGAACGAAAGTAAGTAAAGGAAGGAAGAGATGTGGAGGAAGGAATGAAGGAAAGAAGAGATGAGAGGAAGGGAAGGGAAGGAAAGAAGAGATGAGAGGAAGGAAGGAAAGAAGAGACGAGAGGAAAGAAGGAAAGAAGTAAGGAAGGAGGAAAGGAAGAAGGAAGGAAGTAAGAAAGAAAGAAAGAGAGAAAGGAAGGAAGGAAGAGATGAGAGGAAGGAAGAGATGAGAGGAAGGAAGGAACAAAAGAAGTAAGAAAGGAAGGAAGAAATAAAGGAAGGAATGAAGGAAGAAATAAAGGAAGGAATGAAGGAAGAAAGGAAGAAGGAAGGACGGCAGGAAGGAAGAGATGAGGAGGAAGAAGGAACAAAAGAAGTAAGAAAGGAAGGAAGAAATAAAGGCAGGAATGAAGGAAGAAAGGAAGGAAGGCAGGAAGGAAGAGATGAGAGGAAGGAAGGAAGGAAATATGTAAGAAAGGAAGGAATGAAGGAAAAAAGGAAGCTAGGAAGGTAAGTATGAAGGAAAGGAAGGAGGTTGTGGAGAAGACGACATGGGTCCCTTGTGTTGACAGGGTTGACAGGCAGGTGTGGGGTGGTAAGTAATGGTATAATATGTCATTTTGACAGCTGCCTTACCCTGACTCCAGCAAATTTAGATGTCCCCCCACACACACACATAGCTTGGAGCATTGAACTGCTAATTGCAGTTGATGGAAAGTGTCTAGTCATTATATATGCGTATATATATTATAGAACAATAGTAATAAACAATTTTTTTATTGTTGGTTGGTGTAAACAAGTTTTGTAAACAATATAATGATACTAATGTTTGTGCGATTATTGTTGCATACAACGAGTGTATATAGCAGTATACATTGCACCTTACTTTTGGTCTCTTACAGGCCACATAAGTTATGTAAAAAAATAAAATAGTGAAAAAACAAGAAACCTATGAAAGGAAGTAAACCAAAGTTTACTGGTGAGCGGTGACGCCGCTGTTGCCATACGCGGCTCTTCTCATTTTTTGCCAACTTTACGCCTCTATATCTCTACTCTATATCTCGGGTGAATACTGATTGCAAATTTTTTTTTTGGGGATTTAAACCCTTTGGGGGTCGACAGGCCTTCTCAGGAAAGTGTTCCTGGGTCGAAAATTTTTGGAAAAAAAAAAAAATTGTTTTTCTTATGAAATGATAGGAGAATATTTTTCCTGATCATAACGCCACCAAAATTATGAAATTTGACTGAACTAATGAATTATGCTTTCGCGAAGTTAGCGGTAGCCATGACACTTACGCATCGGCGATTTTGCCCACTTTGGTTCTATTTTCGACAAATTCCAATGTTTCAGTCTCCTAAAAGTATAGCTATTTCATAGAACTCGATTTCTTCTATCGATTGAGTACAAGAAACCGTCTATTTAACAATTTCATCTAATTAAAATAGTGGTCAGAAATGGCAATTTTCTCAATTTCACACAAATTTCAAACGATGCCAATTTCAAAATAGGGTCCAGAGCAACAAGGCAGACATTCCTGGCACTAAAATAACATGTTCCTCTGTTCATTAGTCACGTCTCCAGGCCCCTGTTCCATTACTTTGCTTTTCATTTTGAATTTTTATTCTCACAAAAATAGAAGATTTACTGTTACGTATACAACTACATCATTGTAAAAATGGTATAAATAATATCAGAGCACTTGTGCATGAATATAAGACTCGCCAGTTGATGTGTATTGGAGGCATGGTGTGATTTGTTTACTCTTGAACATCCTGCTCGTAAAACGTACTAGTACGGCACCGACCCCCAAAGGGTTAAACAATCAGAAAATAATCTTAACATTTTACAAGAAAAAAATTTTTTTTTCAATATTTCCCAAATATAGAATGAGTTTCTGTAGAGGGGCCTCTGACAGTCAAAGGGTTAAAGAATATGTAGAGGCAGAAGAATTCCAACACCAACAAGTGTTTAATTGTGACGAAACAGCCCTCTTTTTTGGAAGAAAATGCCAAGGAGGACCTACATCACGCAGGGAGGAAAAGGCAATGCGAGGACACAAGCCTAAGGAAAGACAGGCTACTCTAATGTTGTGTGGTAACGCTAGTGGGGATTTCAAAGTGAAGCCTTTACTGGTGTATCACTCTGAAAATCCCAGAGGTTCAAGAAATACACTGTTGACAATAGTAAATTGTGTGTTTTGGAAGCCTAATGCTAAGGCATGGGTCACTGTGGAAAATTTTCCTGGAATGGTTTAATCAAGTGTTTGGCCCAATGTGAAAAAAATATCTATTGACAATAAATTGCCACTTAAGTGCCTCCCTGGTAATGGACAATGCTCCTGCTCATCCTCGAGACTTGGAACTCCAAATGTCTAAGAATTTCAAATTTGTAACAGTGAAGTTCTTGCCTCCTAACACCACTCCTCTCATCCAACCCATGGACCAGCAGGTCATTGCAAACTTCAAAACTGTACACCAAAGCAATGTTTCAAAGGTGCTTTGATATGACCAATGACTCTGCATTTACTCCCAAGAGAGTTCTGGAAGGATCACTAATGTCTTCCATTGCATAGGCCTTATAGATAAAGCTTGGCAGGGAGTGATTCCAGGACGATGAACTCTGCTTGGAGAAAGTTGTAGCCAGATTGTGTCCCAGAGAGGGATTCTTGAAGGCTTGGGGCTTGACTCCTGAGGAGCCTATGGAAATTCTTTTGTGGAAAGTATTGTGGCATTTGGGGAATTGCATGGGGTTGATGTGAGTGAGAGGATGTGGAAGAGTTGGTAGAGGACCAATGAAGATCTAACCACTGAAAAGCTGCAAGAGCTTGAGCTGCAACAACATCAAACCACAACTCAGGAAATTGCTTCAGTGGAGGAACAGAGATGGGCAGCCTTCTTCAGAGATTAAGGAGATTTGTGCAATGGGAGAGGGTGCATTCATCAGGAGGAACATCACCCTGAGAAAGATGTTGCAATCTGTGCTGGCTACTTTTACAATGACAATGCCATGTCCCATTTTAGGACATTTTAAAGAGCCGCCAGACACAGAGCTCTCTGGGCAGATATTTAGTGCCACATGTGCAGTGACTCAAGCTGGTCCTAGTGGATTAAAGACAAAGGGAAGTGACTCTAGATGAGGACTTATATCTAGAGTCCTTATGGAGGGGGGATTTCCTTTCTGCAATAGGGTCTCTTCTTCTCTCCTCCTCCCTCTCTTCCATCCAGCACATCAGCTCACCAAAGGTAAGTGCCACATAGAGTTCATTCATTTGTGCATGTAAATCTATCTTTAAGGCCTCCAATAGTGAAACTCTGGGTTTCTGGAACGGATTAATTGAATTTCCATTATTTCTTATGGGGAAAATACTTTTGGTTTTCGCTGATTTTGGTTTAGCTGATCCATCTGGAACGGATTAAAATCGAAACCAAGGGACCACTGTATATTAGAGCTGATTTCTATTCTGTTTATTACAATATACAGTACACCACTGTATAAACATTTCTTAAAAATACAGTGGACCCCCGGATTTCGCACTGTTCCTAACCTCGAACAATTATGTGCGTATTTTTGTAAGTGCTTTGTAAGTGTATTTTGGGGGTCTGAAACAGACTAATCTAATTTTACATTCATCCTTATGGGAACAAATCTGTTCAGTAAAGGCACTCAAACACCTTTCTGGAAAGAATTATTGATGAACCGGGTCCACTGTATACCAGAAATGTTATAAATGGTGCAAAGGTGACATTAAAAACAATATCAAAGATGGTTGACACAAACCCAATTACCATTATAGTATGCTCCTCACTTAGCGACGAATTCGTTTACCGACATGATCTTAGGAACGGAACTCCGTCAGAAGTGAGGAGAGAGGCTGTTCTGTACAGTGGACCCCGCCAACGAGCACCCCGGAAATCGTACAATTATGTAAGTATAATATTGTAAGTGCTTGTGGAAGTATATTTTTGGGGTCTGAAATAGACTAACCTATGTGACATTATTGCTTAAGTAAATTCGTTTGGTAATGGCACTTGAGCAGGTTTCTGGAATGAATTTTGCTCGTTAGGGCGGGGGTCCACTGTATATTGTAATAAATAGAACAGAAATCAGCTCTAATATACAGTGGACCTCGATTATCATAATAAATCCATTCCAGAGAGTCTGACTAAAGGCGAAATTTACGATTTGCAATACCATTTTCCCATAAGAAATAATGTAAATACAATTAATCCATTCCAGACACTCAAAAGTATTAAAAAATATTTTTTTACATGATTTACACACAGAAAACAATGAGACATGAAGAATAAAACAACAATAACATGACACTCATCTTTATTGAAGACTTGTTGGTGTATAGAACACTGGAGGAGGGGATAGGATGGAGAAGTTACTGTTTGGAAGGGGAATCCCATTCCATAAAGACTTCAGGGTATCAGTCCTTTTCTGGGGTTACTTCCTTTCTTTGTTTTTTAACCCTTTGGGGGTCCAAGGACCCTCTCCGAAACTCGTTCTCAGGTCCAAGAATTTAAAAAAAAAAAAAAAAAAAAATCTTACATAAAATGATAATCTTTTCCGATCATAACGCCACAAAAATTATGAAATTTGATTGAAAACTAACGGAATTATGCTTTGCGAAGTTAGCAGTATCATGACATTTACTCATCAGCGATTTCGCCCACATTGAGC
This sequence comes from Cherax destructor, assembly GCA_009830355.1. Classification (NCBI taxonomy): domain Eukaryota; kingdom Metazoa; phylum Arthropoda; class Malacostraca; order Decapoda; family Parastacidae; genus Cherax; species Cherax destructor. Next base: position 22,345 of record WNWK01001327.1, read on the forward strand.
CTTATTTTCGTCAAATTCCAATGTTTCAGTCTACTAAAAATTATAGATATTTCGCTAGAACTCCATTTCTTCTATCGATTGAGTACAAAAATGCCTATTTACCAATTTCAACTACCCAAAATAGTGGTCAGAAAATAGCAATTTGGCCAATTTCACACAAATTTGGAAACGATGCCCATTTCAAAATAGGGTCCATAATAAACAAGGCAGACATTCCTGGCACCAAAATAACATCTTCCTCTGTTCATTAGGCACGTCTGCAGGCCCTCTACATTACTTTTACTTTCCATTTGAATTTTTATTCTCAAAAATAGAAGATTTTACTGCTATGTATACAACTGCATCATTGTAAAAATGGTGTAAATAATATCAGTGCACTGCAAGAATATTAGGACTTCCAGTTGATGTGTATTGACGCATGGTGTGATTTGCTTACTTGAACATCGGCCAAAATCAAACATTTTCGCTACTTTTGCGCTCAGTTTCAAGGCACAGTGGTACCGACTTACAATATTAACCGTCAGAGAGGGCATATCTTAAGGCGAAACAATCGTTACTCGAATAAATTTTCCCCATAAGAAATAATTGAAATAAATTTAATCCGTCCAAGACTTCCAAAGTAGTTAAATAAAATATTTTTTAGAAACTTTTTGACATTAAATACACAATTTAATGAAGAATACCTAAATACACCTTGTAAATATTGTACAATAACATGTCACTTACATTTATTGAAGAGTTGTTGATGTGTGGAGGACGGGAGGAGGGGAGAAGGTGGAGTAGTATGCCAGTGTTTGAAGGGGAATCCCCTTCCATTAACACTGCAGGTACCAAGTTCTTTTCTGGGGTTACTTCCTTTTCTTTTAATGCCACTAGGACCAGCTTGAGAGTCATCGGACCTCTTTCTAACAATAAATTTGTCCAGGAGCTCTTGTGTCTGGCGATTCTTTAAAACATCCCTGAAGTGGGACACCACAGTGTCATTGTACAGGCTTGCCAGCACGGCCTGGCCAGCTCACTGATACGCACTCCACTTTCATATTTTTCTATTATCTCCCTTCTTCAGTTCTATCGCATATGTATTTCTGTTCCTCTTGCCAGGCTTACCACTAGGATCTTCCTGGACCAGAAGCTTATTTAGCAGTTGCAAGCACTAAAACAGTGGAATAATGACAATATACTGGGTATGAATGCGTGGGTGTGGTGGGTGGTCGCGCCCGCTTGTAAACAAACAATAGCACACTGACGCTCCCTGGAGTGCGCGTCAGCTGGGCTCACGGACACGTCCGTACGAATGTCGCTACACGAAGCAAACATCGTTACCGCAATCATTTTTTTTACATTATAAATATCACATCGAATAACGTAAGATGACAGCATCGTAACACGAGGTATGACTGTACTCGCTATCATGAAACCAGTCAAAATTATCTCTATTTCTGTAATATATCATCTATTCTATAAAACGAGACTAAGAAAACGAGAATACAAGCATAAATACCATACGAAAAGAGACTGCAAAGTCGCTGTTTTAAAACCAAAACACGGCCAGCTTTTTTTTCCTCATTATGCACTGTGTGGTGCAGGTATTTTATACTGCGCACACTGACCGCACAGACCCATTCTATCACATCTAGGCCTAACAGCCTGTTTCTGCTTGATTTGAGGGCTTAGAATTTAGGTGTACTAGTACGACCATAACCTCAGGGCGAAGTCGTACTAGTACGACCAAACCCCGAAAGGGTTAATGCCACTTCAAGACCAGCTTTGAGAGTCACTGCACACCTGTGTCACTAAATATCTGTCCAGAGAGCTCTGTTTCTGGCATCTCTTAAATTTCCTAAAATCGGACAAGACATTGTCATTGTACGTATTGCCGACACGGCTTGCAAGCAGCTTTGTTAGGGTGATGTTCCTCCAAATCTTTCCATCCTACTCCACATTGCACAAATCTCCATTACTACCACCCTCTACCACCATCACAATCACTACCACCATCACAACCACTACCACCCTACCACCATCACAACCACTACCACCATCATTACCACCCTCTATCACCAATTAATACCACCCTTTACCACCATCACTACCACCTCTACCACCATCACTACCACCCTACCACCATCACAACCACTACCACCCCACCACCATCACAACCACTACCACCCTCTACCACCATCACAACCACTACCACCTCTTACCACCACATCACAACCACTACCACCCTCTACCACCACATCACAAACCACTACCACCTCTCTACCACCATCACTACCACCCTCTACAACTATCACTACCACATCACCACTTTTGTATTTTTCTACAATCTTTTTCTTTAATTCTATCGTATTTCTCTACCTTCTTTTATACAAAGGGCTACAATTACCTTCTTTGGGCCCATGGTGGCTTATTTAGCAGTTGCAAGCACAAAAAAATGGAATATTACTAAATGTATCATATGAACTCGTGGGGTGACGGTCACTCGCTGATAAACAATGGCACACTGACTGTGAATGGTGTGGGGCCGCCAGACGGGTTTTTGACGAATGACTATTAGCAAGTCGAATGACGCATCCACAAGGCACATTTTGACGAAAATAGTTACGATTAGCGAAATTTACGAAATCCGATGCTTATGATATTCGGGGGTCCACTGTACATTCATTATTTTAGGTATCCATATTGGTCAGAGAGCCTACTATAAGTCTGAGGCATCGGTAAATGAGTACGCGTCGCTAAGGAGGAGAGGCTGTATATCATGAGTTCATGCAGCTTTGATTTGTCACTTACACGTTCATCCTTTTAGAGATCTCACACATTATTATTCTACATTAGGGATAGTACACTAAAATTTTGTCAATACCAATACAGTACGTAATTTAGACAATGCCCACCAGTACCAATACTATCAAATTACCCAATACTCACCAATACTGATGCATACTAAAGTTTAGGCCAATACTGATACCATCAAAATTAGTTGATACCCACTGATACCAATACTTTGGCACATCTCTATTCTACATTCATGGATTATTTGTTATCCTTAAATATTACTGAACCATCATGCCGTTAAGTAGATGAATCTAATGGCAAAATAAAAAGATGTGTGATGAACCGGCTAACCCTTTCGGGCTCGGTGCCGTACTAGTACGTTTAACGAGCAGGGGTTGTGCCGTACTAGTACGCCCAAATTCTAGCGGCCTCAATTTGAGCAGAAAACGTCTGGTAGGCATACATATGAAAGAATGGGTCTGTGTGGTCAGTGCGAGTATAAAAACTCTGCAGTACACACTGTATAATGAGAGAAAAAAATTCTGACCGTTTTTTTTTCGATTAAAACAGCAAGACTTTGCAGTCAATTTTCGTATGGTATTTATTGATGTATTCTTTGTTTTCTTGGTCTCATTTGATAGAATGGAAGATATATTACAGAAATAGAGATGATTTTGATTAAACGACAATGACAAGTACCTTGAAATTGAGCTCAAATTAGCGAAAATGTTCAATTTTTTGATGATGTTCAAGAGTAAACAAATCACACCATGCGTCCAATACACATCAACTGGGTGAGTCTTATATTCATGCACAAAGTGCTCTGATATTATTTATACCATTTTTACAATGATGCAGTTGTATACATAACAGTAAATCTTCATTTTTGTGAGAATAAAAATTCAAATGGAAAGCAAATGTAATGGAACAGGGGCCTGAGACGTGGCTAATGAACAGAGAACATGTTATTTTAGTGCCAGGAATGTCTGCCTTGTTTACTCTGGACCCTATTTTGAGATTGGCATCGCTTTCAAATTTGTGTGAAATTGGACAATTACCATTTTCTGACCACTATTTCGGGTAGATGAAATTGGTAATAGGGCAGTTTCTTCTACTCATTCGATAGAAGAAATGGAGTTCTAGCGAAATAGCTATAATTTTAGAGACTGACACATTGGAATTTGTCGAAAATAGGGCTCGCGGTGAAATCGCCGATGCGTCAGTGTCATCGATACCGATAACTTCGCCAAAGCATAATTTCGTTAGTTTTCGATCAAATTTCAATTTTTGTGGCGTTAAGGATCGGAAAAAGATTCTCTATCATTTCATAAGAAAAAAAAATTAATTTTTTTCCAAAAATTTTCGACCCCAGGAACACTTTCCTGAGAAGGCCTGTCGACCCCCAAAGGGTTAAAGAAAGGAGACATTGCTGGACAGATCTGCCTGCAGTGACTTGCATGCCTCAGTCATTAGACATTTTGTATTTAAAGAGATAAGTTCAACAAACAACCCCAAGGACAGCAAGTAATATAACATTTGTGTTTGGAAATATACAAGGTCAAAAACCGAGTAACAACAATAAAATATCGTTCATCAGGTGTCTTCTCACTGAGTCAAATACAATGTTTGCATCATTTACAGAGACCCACTTAAAAGACTGCTTTGACAGCAAATACATGTATGGATACATACAATCTCCTACTGTAAATACCAATCGAAAAACAAGAACAAGGGAAGGTTGGTCTGTATGTTAAAAAGAGACATTCATTTGCACTGAGTTACTTAACACACAAGTAACTCAAGTAATCTAGTTGTATATAATGCCCCAGCAGATACAACTTCTCAGCACTTTAAAGGCTAACTTTTGAAAATAAAAAAACTGAGTTGTGCTGTCTAGGCAACTTATCAAAAACAGAACTAAATACAGTGGACCCCCGAGTATCGGCCGTAATCCGTTCCAGGAGCTAGGCCTAACTCGAACTGGCTGAAAGCTCTAACCATTATTTCCCATAAGAAATAATGTAAATACAATTAATCTGTTCCAGACACCCAAAAATATTCACAAAAATTCATTTTTTAAAGAATAACTATAGTTTTACATACACAAACACATAAATACTATATGCCATAATAAATTTATAAATAAATATTGAATAAACATTTAAAATAACATTTACTTACCTTTATTGAAGGGACTTGCTAGCATCTGGAAGATACGAAGGAGTGAGGGAGGACTTCAGGTATCAAAGCCCTATCTGGGGTTACTTCCTTCTTGGTCTTTTAATGCCACTAGACCAGCTTGAGAGACACTGGACCCCTGTCTCACAAAATAACTGTCCACAGTATGTTTTCGATGTGCCTCTTTAACATGTTCCTGAAGTGCACATGGCTCTGTCACTGAACTTGTTGCAGAGATGGCTTATTTCAGCTTGCCTAGGTGGTATTTTTCAACAAAACTTTGGACATCATTCCACTTTGAACAAATCTCCTTAACCCTTTGACTGTTTCGGGCCGGAATATATACGTTTTACGAGCCAGTGTTTCCGACGTATATACAGTGAACCCTGGTTTATGATAGTCTCCAAACTCACCCTTTTATGTAAGTTTTATTTTGTAAGTGTTTTTGTAAGTGTATTTTTGGGGGTCTAAAAGACTAATCTAATTTACATTATTCCTTATGGGAACAAATTCGTTCGGTAACGGCACTCCTGAACAGCATTCTGAAACGAAAAAATGACGTAATCCGGGGTCCACTGTATACCAAAATTCTAGCGGCTTCAAACTGCGGAGAAAGCTGGTAGGGCCCACATATGAGAGAATGTAAGTCTGTGTGGTCAGTGTGCGCTGTAAAAAAATCCTGCAGCACGCAGCATAATGAGAAAAAACTGACCATGTTTTTGGATTAAAACGCTGACTTTGAGGAGTATTTTCTTATGAGGTATTTATTGTTGTATTCTCTTTTCGTGGTCTCATTTGATAGAATGGAAAACATATTACAGAAATGGAGATGGATTTGATTGGGTTTCATGATGAAAAAAATGGGACTCGGGAAATTGAGCTAAAGTAGTGGAAATGTTCGATTTTGCCAATGTTCAAGAGCACAATAAATCACGCCATTCGTCCAATACACGTCAAATAGTGAGTCTAGTATTCTGCACAAGTGCACTGATATTATTTATACTATTTTTACAATAATGCAGTAGTCTGCATAACAGTAAATATTCTATTTTTTATGTGAATAAAAAATCAAAATAGAAAGCAAGAGTAATATAAGAGGCTTAAAGACGTGACTAATGAACAGAGAAAATCTTATTTTAGTGCCAGGAATGTCTGCATTGTTTATTCTGACCCTATTTTGAAATTGACATCTTTTTTATTTTGCATGAAATTGGCGCTAAATTACAATTTCTGACCACTTTATTGGGTAGTTGAAATTGGTAACTGGGTGTTTTCTTACCAATCGATAGAACAAATGGAGTTCTGTAAAGAAACAACTATGAGTTTGGTCGACTGTAACAATGGAATTGGCCGAAAATAGGGCTCAAAGTCGGCGAAATTGCCGATGCGTATATATCGCCGACATCGCTAACTTCACGAGAGCCGTAATTCCGTAAGTTTTCCATCAAATTTCGTACTTTGGTGTCATTACCATCGGGAAAAAGATTCTCTATCATTTCATAAGAAAAATAATTCTATTTGTTTTCCTAAAATTTTGCGACATAGAATGACAGTTTCAGAATGGGGCCTCCGACAGTCAGTTAATCTCTGAAGAAGGCACTCTCCAGTCTATCTTCCTCCCCTGTGAAGCAATTTCCTCTACTCTGGTCTGATGCTGTTCCAGATGAAGCTCTTGCAGCTCTTCAGTGGTTAGCTCTACCCTGTGGTCCTCCACCAACTCTTCCACATCCTCGCCACTCACCTCCAGCCCCAGGACTTGCCCAATGCCAATACCTTCCACAACAGGCACAGGGTCGTCAGGGTCAGGGTCAGCCTCAAACCCTTCAAAATCAACACAACCTGGCCACAATTGTCTCCAAGCAGAGTTCAAAGTCCTGGAAGTCACTCCCAAGCCTTACCTATAAGGCTTATGCAATGGAGGATACTGAAGTGATTCCTCCAGAACTCTCCTAGGTCAACTCAGTGTCTGAGGTAATTTCAAAGCACTTTTGAAAAACAATGCTTTTGTGTAGAGTTTTGAAGTTAGAAATGACCTGCTGGTCCATGGGCTGAGGAGAGGAGTGGTGTTAGGAGGCAAGAACTTCACTGTGATGAAACTGAACTCCCAGACAAAAAATCTCCCGTTTGGGGGATGAGCGGAATTTTCCAGTACCGGGGGCACTTGGGGGGTTTTCCCCTTTTTCCCCGGAGGTTTTTTTCACACTTGGGGGCCCAAAAAACCCTTTGGACCCACCCATAAAAAATTTCCCCCTTTTACCCATCCTTATTTTGTTTTTCCCAAAAAACACCCTTTATTTTTGAAAAATTGTGTTTCTTTAACACTCTGGGATTTTCTGGGATACCCAGTAAAGGTTATTTTTAAAAACCCCATAGCATTAAACAAACAAGAGGTTAGCCTGTCTTTCTAGGGTTTTTGGGGGTGGCAGTCCCTTTTTTCCCCTGAGTAATGTAGGTCCTTTTAAATTTTTTCCAAAAAGGGCCCGTTTCCCAAATTAAACACTTGGGGGGGTTAAAAATTTTTTAGTTCCCCCCCCCTTAAATTCGTTAAAATTTTCACCCCAATTTTTTCGAACTGGGTTCCCCCACCCTCCCCTTTTCAAAACCCTTTTTTGCCACTACCCTTTAAAAATGTCAAACCCGCCCTTTCTGGCCTTAAAATCACTAAAATCAGCACTGGTTCCAGGCATTTATTTTTACCCCCAACCCCAACAACTTTCAACCCTTCCACTTTTTTTGATCTTTTTTTCAAATGTAAAATTTTTTTTCAACATCATTTTTTTCCCTACATCCTGGCAAGCCCCACACGTCGCCACTCATATTTTTTAATTTTGTTTTTTTGGTGTTCCTCCTTTTTTACCACGGGGGGCCCTGGGAAGTTTACCCATGGTACTTATTTCACAGTCACAACAAAAAAAGACTAAAAAAAAATTTTCATTCCCCGGAAGGCCCCCCAAAGCCCCTTTTGTAAGTTTTTTTTAAATGCTTTGTAAGTGTATTTTTGGGGTCAAAAAAGGACGTCTTATTTTACATTTTTCCCTTAGGATAAATTCATTTGGAATGGCCCTGAAAGCATTCTGAACGAAAAATAGTAACCGGGTACCACTGTATTGTGAAATGTTTGGATGAGCACGCTATTAGCAAATTTTGGTCATAATTTGAAATCGCCATATTAGCGGAACGCCTCAAGGCGAAACACCATAAAGCGGGGCCCTACTGTGTATCAAATAAACAGAATAGAGAAAATCAGCTCTAATATACATTATTGAGGTATGAATACTGGTCAGAGAGTCCGTTGTAAGTCCGAGGTGTCGGAAACGAGTACGTCGCTAAGTGAGGAGAGGCTGCATTGATTATAATGTTTTACCTATGTTCATGATATTGGGCAAATGCCAGTGCTGGATCTAGGTGGTGGGTGCCCGGGCCCAGTTGGTGGGGGCCCTTTGCATTAAAAAGGTCTAACTTTAATGATTAGAAGACTTTTAAGTTTCTCCTTGGAAAACATTTGCCACTCTCAATATACATACCATCCTCTTAAGATGAAGAAATTAAACAATAAATTGATTTATAGTGTATTTTAGCACCTTTTCGGTTCATCTGCAAGTGTAACTCAAAAGCAATCTAGTCTTATGAGGAGTTACCTTCAATCAGATAAAATATTATAAGCCAGGTACATTCTGTGCTTTTCTGATGGAAAAGTCTCTGATGACTCCATCAAAATCCAATGAGCGCAGGATGTCAGATTCTATGCTCATGACCGTCAGGTTCACAAGCCGCCCTTGCTTCATGCTCGTTCATAGCCGGTTCTCACTACCACACGGTTGTTCACATACTGACCATAATCAAGGAGTCATTCATACTGCAGCACCCTGCACACCCAGGATGATCATGTGCTGTGAGTCATCCTCGCATCATGCAGCTGATGACGCGCTCACACCGATGATGTAACACCAGCGATCAGATTACTCAACATGACAATCCCACCACAATTTAAACTCTTGCATACATTTTCTTTTGTGATCTATTCATTTAGTATAATTTGTGTCATAATACTTATCATTTGGTGGGGTCCCTTCTGGCAAATGCATGTACGTATAGTTTTTACATATGTATTTATGATGGGCTGGGATAGGCTAAGGAAATAAGGTTTTTTAACTGTAGTTTTAAAAATGCTAGCTGAGCCAGCAGTTCTGGAGATTTCTGCAGTGTGCTCCAGATTTTGGGCCCTTTTATGTACATTGAGTTTTTTGGATAGATTTAGCCTGACAAGGGAAATGTCAGATTTTTGTGCCTAGAATTACAATATGTCTATGGGTCCTATTGCAACAGTCAAGAAAGCACTTCAGGTCAGAATTAATATTTGAATTGACTGTTCTGTAAATGTAGGTTGCACAGTAGTACGAGTGGATGTTTTGTATAGTGAGTAGGTTTAGATCTTTGAAGAGTGGGGAGGGTTGTCCAGCAGTGGATTGTGTGATCATTTGCACTGCAGCTTTTTCTTAGGTTATCATTGGCTTTAGGTGATTTGTCATTGTGGAACCCCAGGCACAAATAGCATAGGTGAGGTAGGAGTAGATCAGTGAATAGTATAATGTAAGTAGTGCTGTTTGTGGTACATAATAACGTATCTTTAATAGGATACCAACTCAGCAATTTTCCCTCATTATGTTTAGCAATAAGGATGTTGTTAAGCATAATGTTCAGTTAGACCTCACTTGCTCTACTCCCAAACATAATGTAGAAGGTTTTGTCTAGATTCAGTGTAGGTTTATTGACAGTCATCCAAGTTGCTATTTTTGTGAGCTCTTTGTTAATAATAGTGTTGAGTAAGGCTAGATTTGGGTGGGAGATAACAAAAGTTGTGTCGTCACCAAAGAGAATAGGCGTAAGTTGTGATACGCTTGGAAGATCACTTATGTATAAAAAGAAAGGAGGGGGCCAAGAATGCTTCCCTGTGGTACACCAGTGTCCAGGAGTTGTTAAGGAGATTGCTTCCTTGATAGATAAGTATTGCTTTCTATTACGTAGCAAGTCCATAGCCTCTTATACCGTAATGATCAAGCTTGAGGAGTAAGATGCTGTGGTCTACTGCATCAAAAGCTTTCTTAAGGCCGATAAAGAGTCCAAGTGGATATTCGTTTTTTCAAGTGCTGTGTAAAGTAGGTTTAGCATTTTATAAATGTGCCACTTGTGCTTTTGTTTATTCTGAAGCCAAACTGGCAGGGGTTGAGGATCCTTTGTGATATTATGAAGGAGTATAACCTTTAGTGTACGAGCTTCTGGAAGATTTTGCAAAGTAAAGGCAAGTTTGATATTGGCCTATAGTTGTTTACATCTGTTGGTTCACCACCTTTGTGTATTGGTGTAATCCTTGCTATTTTGAGTGATGCCAGGAAAGTGTTAGTTTCTAGTGATTTGTTGAAGAGTAATGCAATGGTGGGTGAAAGGATTTGAGCCGCTCGTTTGTACAGTAGTGGTGGTACTACTTGGGTTATATTTCCTGATTTGTTTTTTAACAAGTTAATAATCATGGTAACCTCAGTGGGCTCTGTTGGTGCAAGATAGAAGGATGTTGAGAAGTTTCCATCTAGATAATCATTAGCTTGGGCATTGGTACAGTGGCCCCTCGACTTTCGGTCGGTCTGACTATCGGTGATTTCGAGTTTCGATGGCTTTTTCGGTCAAATTTTCCTCGCCAACCAGTCATTCTCGACTATCGGTCAGGGTACCAGACCTGTCCGATGTTTAATGAGCACGTGGGTAATGTTTTCCAATGGTAACAACGCTAGACTGCTCCGACGCCTGCGTGGCGAGGCTTGCGTGCCTCGCCGCGCAGGCGTCGTGAGCCAGTCTAGCGTTGTTTACCATTGAGAAAACATTATCCAGCGCGCTCATTCAAACATTTCACAATAAATTTATTGTGTTTATTGCTGGTTTAGTGATTGTCACTGTGAAATAAGTCACCATGGATCCAAAGAAGCTTCACAAGTCGATAAAGGCTATAGCACCAGCCAGCAATAAAGTGTAGCATTAACAGTGTAGCAATAGAAATAAGTCACTCTGTCTGACTTTCTTGGGTTATCCTAGGTTTTCTACACACATGCTGCTATGTATGATAATCTATGTAACTGGATTTGTGTACTAAATAAATTTACTTAAGTTAAGCGATTAAGCAATAGAAAATGATGAAACGAAACTTAACTCCTACAATGTTGTTTGAGGAATATAGGGACACTGACAAGAGTGCCGCCCTCTGCCACCATCTCCTCCAAGGTAAGTTTATATTTCTTATTTATATAAGTGTGAATATTTCTTATTTATAAATTAAAGTGTAAAAATTTCTTATTTATAAATTAAAGTGTAAAAATTTCTTATTTATAAATTAAAGTGTAAATATTTCTTATTTATAAATTATGCACATTGCTTGTGTGATAGTGGTGGTGGCTTTCTGCTGCTGCTGACCACCACCACGGCTTATGGTCAGTGGCCCTTATACCCAACAACAACACTACCACCAGTCCTTACATTCGTAATGACATGTTTTATTCATTCTAGAGTTTATATCATGTTTCTATGCTATTAATATTGTTTATTATGTCATATTAGATGAATTGTGCTAGATAAATAAGCTGTAGAGTTGATATTATTGTCATATTGAAGGACTATCTTGTCCTGCCTCCAAACAAACTCTCCCGACTCTCATACGCCAACAAGAGTCTTCAATAAAGGTAAAACTTATTTAACTGTTCATTTGTCCATTATAATTAGTGCTTTATATTTATTTCTCATTGTTTTCTGTATGTAAAACTAAAGTATTTATTCTTTAAAAAAAATGAATTTTTTGTGAATATTTTTGGGTGGAAATGGATTAATTGTATTTACATTATTTCTTATGAGAAATAAGGATTCGACTTTCGAAATTTTCAAGTTAAGGTCTAGCTCCTGGAACGGATTATGACCGAAAGTCGAGGGACTACTGTATTTGGAATTTTAGTGGCAAGATTTGATCCTATAGTTGAGAAGAAGTCATTTATCTTGTTAGCTGTATCAATAGGACGGAGTTCCAGTTTGTTTGGAATTACAAAGACAGAGTAAGCAGTCTCAGTGCAATTTACACACCAATTTCACCAACTATGAGTCCTATTTAAGCCAATTCCATTGTTTCAGGCAACCAAATTCTGAAGCCAATTTCACACAATTTAAAAATAGAATCCATAATGAAAAATGATGACATTCCCAGTACTAAAAGAACATTTCCTCTGTTAATTAGTCATGTCCCCAGGCCTCTCTTATATTACACTTGCTGGCCATTTTCAATTCTTAATCACATAAAAATAGAAGATTTGCTATACTACAGCCTCTCCTCACTTAACGACGGAGTTCCATTCCTGAGACCACGTCATTAAACAAATTCGTCGCTAAGTGAGGAGCATACTATAATGGTAGAGAGTTTGTGTCAACCATTTTGAATATTGTTTTAATGTCACCTTTGCACCATTTATAACATTTCTGGTATACAGTGGAACCTCAGCTTACGAGTTTAATCCGTTCCGTGACCTAGTTTGTATCCCGATCTGCTCGTATGTTGAGTCAATTTTTCTCATTTAAATTAAATGAAATGCCATTAATCCGTTCCAGCGGAATTCCTGCTCTCAGGACAAAACGATTTCAATATAACGCTAATATCAACTCTATGGCCTTAACTTGCTTAATATACAAAACATCCACACATATTATTGTGCCTACTACATACACAGAACACTATACTCAAATATAAACCTTCCTCTCAAACTCCTTGATAACTATAACAGAACACAGCCATAATACGAGACACAAATCACTCTTCGATATCCCTCGTGTCCATCTCTCCCTATGCAAAAATGCTATGCACATAAAGAGCCCGAAGATCTGGAATTCACTGCCAGAACACACTAAAGGACCCCTGTCTGCAAATCAGTTTAAGGCCCTACTAAGAAATCACCTCATCACCCAAAATTAACCACACAAACCATACCTAATACATACCAGTTACTCAAAAGATACTCATATTGTGCTACTTCAAAATTAGGATGTCTAAATTTCATTTTTTTTAATAGTACTAAATTGTAACATACATCATATTGTAAATTGTTTAAAATTCTTCTGTTGTAATACTGTAATCTTTATAAACTAATTTAATAGTGGAATTATTCTCTACTAGACTTATCAATACCATGTAGCATTACCTAAATCCAGTCGTACTAGCCAACACAGTTAATACCGAATTACAGAAAATATCAACATGGATGATGACAAATAAGCTTACTCTCAATACGGACAAGACCTACTACATTCAGTTTGGAAACAAAGCTACAAATGTTCCACTTAACATAACGCTAAATGGTTCACCCATCACAAGGCTCACAGAGGGAAAATTCCTAGGAATCCACCTTGACAGTAGTCTTAAATTCCAAACACACATACAACAAATTTCCAAGAAAATCTCAAGGACAGTAGGTATATTATCTAAGATACGCTATTATGTGCCTCAACCAGCTCTCATTGCACTATATCATTCTCTTATCTACCCTTATCTCACCTATGGAATCTGTGCATGGGGCTCAACAACATTAAATCACCTTAGACCACTCATAACCCAGCAAAAGGCTGCAGTCAGGATGATAACAAATTCCCACTCTAGACAGCATACTCCACCTATATTCAGAACCTTAAAACTACTCACCATAAAAAATATTCATACCTATTCATGTGCCTTCTACATACATAAAACTCTACATGCTAATATCAACCCTGCGCTCAGAATTCTCCTCAACAACTTTAATAGGTCCCACAACATGACACAAGACACAGATCACTATTTGACATACCCGAGTCCATACTAACCAATGTAAAAATTCTATGCACATAAAGGGCCCCAGAATCTGGAATTCATTACCAGTAAATATCAAGTTAACCTTGTCGGAAAATCAATTCAAGACTCTTCTCAAAATCACCTACTCACCCTATACTAAATACTCATACTGTAACAAACTTCCAAACCCAATATTATTTTACCTAAGAAGATCTCAATTTGATATGTTCATCCTCCTTAACACTTGTTGCAATTTCATATCATCATATTGTCATTTAAAATCTTATAGTATCATCATTTTCTTAATTTGAAATAAAATATATATCTAGATGAAACTCTAAAAACTATTTCTAGTATTGTTATTATACTAGTATAGCATCAACATACTGTAATTTGAAATAAATTCTACAACTAGATTAAGGCAGCGACACAAATCTTTTATTATTATTATTATTATTATTATTATTTTTATTATGCACTTATTATTATTATTAGTAGGTACAGTGGTACCCCGGTTTACGATATTTTTCATTCCAGAATGCTGTTCAAGTGCCATTACACAAACGAATTTATCTCCTTAAGAAATGTTGTAAAATAGACTAGTCCTTTTAGACCCCCAAAATTACACTTACAAAAGCATTTAAAAAAATAAACTTACATAAAAGGGTGAGTTTGGGGACCATCGTAAACCGGGGTACCACTGTATTATTATGCACTATAATTATTATTATTATTATTCACTATTATTATTATTATTCACTATCATTATTATTATTCACTATCATTATTATTATTATTATTATTATTTTTATGCACTATCATTATTATTATTATTTGAGTAATAATTTCAGTACCTAATATTAGTGTCAGAACAAATATTAGCTATGAAATCACAAGAACTACTGTAAATTGTGATTATGAGAACATAAAAATTATATAAAATAATAAAAAAGTGAAAAAAAAGGTATATCGCAACGATTCTGCAAGTGGCAGGACTCCTGTTGCTGTCAGGTGAGCATCCAGTGCCAACTTCTCCGCCTCATCTCGGTAACTACTGACCCAAATTCTTTTTTTTTTATCCTATAACACTTAAAAATGTGCTCTTTATTTCTCTATAAAAAATATTTTTTTTTTTTCAAAAATTCGGGCACTTGCGAGGTAACGTAAATATACGCTTGGACCGTTTAAGGGTTAAACTCACCAATTTCTCTTGTATTGTCTTTTAATAGTATGTATAACCATATTATAATTTAAATAATACAGAACTAGTATAAACTCAATCAATTTCTTTAGCATTAAGTACTTAGTGAATAAGTCTAGAATAAACTGCCCCTAATGCCATGGCATGCCAGTGGCTCTCCTTGCATTACAGTTTTATAATTGTAACTACCAATAACATTGTACACTTGTAACATGCATAGAAATAAAAAAAATTATTATTATTATTATATTATTATTATTAATACATTGCAACTAAATAATGATCCGATATATCCGTTGCCCTCTATAAAATGTACATCCTGAACCCTACCCATCAACCTTTTATCCACCAATACATAAACTAACCCAAAATGCTTTCATTATTTCTATATCATACCTTGTATACTTATTTAATCTTCTTTTTCATAAAATATGTATTACTTATTTCCAGAGCTCTTTTCTACACATAGCTCAATTAAAGGCTCCCCCTTTTCATTTACCCCCGACACCCCAAATTTACCTACTACTCCCTCCACAACATTTTTACCCACTTTAGCATTTAGATCCCCCCCCACAAGTACTTCACTTGGTTCAAAACTCCCCACACTCCCAACATTTCCCAAAATCTCTCTCTCCTCTACACTACACTTCTCCAGGTGCATAAACACTTACTATAACCCACTTTTCACATCCCAACCCCTATTTTAAACCCCATAATCCTGTTTATACATTTATATTCCCTCTTTTCCTGCCTCTTATCCTTTTTAAAATTATTGCTACTACTTTCCCTTTTGCTCTTTAAATCTGTTTTAAACTCCCGACCTAATCCCATTTTCCCCCCAAAAATCTTCCTACCCTTCAGTTTTGTTTCATTAAGGGGACACCAGCTTTTCTCATTCATAACATCCCCAATCATCTCTTTTTTTTTCACACACAACAACCACGACATTCAAAATCCCACTTTGACGTTTTCTTTTCTTTTTAGTAATTATATGGGGAAAAGGGCTATAAATTTTTCCCCGGGATTTTATTACATTTACAACACGCATGGCTTATGGAGGAAAGATTTTATTCCACTTCCCCATATATACTGCTACAAAAAATTACACACTATGGTATGGGGGCACCCATTCACTACCTAAAATTACCTTAGCAACAGAAGCCAATATGTGTACACAAATGGGCGAACTCTTCCACACAACAAATTACAGTCGGGTCCTCTAGGGGTGTCCCGGGCCCTCCTATTCCTCATTTACATAAAAAGACCTCCCAATGCATCACAACTACTCAAACCCATATTATTTGCAGATGACACAACATACTCTTCTCACCCAAATCCAGTCATACTGGCCAACACTTTAATGCCCTTTCAAAAAAATCAACATGGATGACGACAAACAAGCTTACTCTCAATACTGACAAGACCTACTTCATTCAGTTTGGAAACAAACCACAAATGTTCCAATTTTAAAATAACCCCAATGTTCATTCCCTCACAAGACTCACAGAGGGAAAATTCCTAGGAATCCACCTTGCAGTAGTCTTAAATTCCAAACACACATACAACAAATTTCCAAGAAAATCTCAAAGACAGTAGGTATTATCTAAGATATCTATTATGTGCCACAATCAGCTCTCCTTGCACTATATCATTCCTTATCTACCCTTATCTCACCTTTGGGAAACTGTGCATGGGGCTCAACAACATTAAATCACCTTAGACCACTCATAACCCAGCAAAAGGCTGCAGTCAGGATAACAAATTTCCACTCTAGACAGCATACTCCCCAAAAATTTCAAAACTCTAAAACTACTCACCGTAGAAAACATTCATACCTATTCATGTGCCTAAATATAAAACCCTATATGCTAATATCAACCCTCCGCTCAAAATTCTCAACCTTAATAGGTCCCATGACCACGACACAAGACACAGATCACTTTTTTACATACCCCCCGTCCATACCAAAAAACTAGTACTAGGACTTTTATTGACCTAAGGAAAGCTTTGGGCACAGTAAACCACGGCATCCTACTCCAAAACTTGACCACTATGGAATAAGAGGTCATGCACTAGCATACTTCAAATCCTACCTCACTAATAGGTATCAGTATGTCACTATTAACCCTTTACCAGGCCAGGTGTGCCTCATATTTGATTCTTCCATAGAGGGTATTTTAGAGGCGCCTAAAAAAAATAAACTTGGCAAATGAACACAAATAAATATGTCTTAGAATTGCTTATATTATCAGAATATGGGTTGCAAATGTTGCAGTGTCTCAAATTTGATGCGTGGCCTGGTAAAGGGTTAAAGACACATCCTCCACAACACTACCACTAGACACCGGAGTACTGCAGGGAAGTGTCCTTGGTCCCCTGCTCTTCCTCTTATACATCAATGATCTTCCCAATGTATCACAACATCTGAAACCAATACTCTTTGCTGACGACACAACTTATGTCATCTCCCACACAAACCTTGCCACGCTTAATACCATTGTTAACGCACTTAATTAATAAAATATCAACATGGATGACAGCCAATAAACTTACAATCAACACTGATAAGACCTTCTATATTATGTTTGGCAACAGAGCAGATGATCCACAATTAAACATTAAGATCAAACTACACCTATTGCTAAACATAACAGGGCAAGTTCCTGGGCCTTCACCTTGACAGCAGCCTGAAATTCAGCACCCATATCCAACACATAACAAGACGTGTCCAAAACTGTGGGGATCCTCTCTAAGATACGGTACTATGTACCACAATCAGCCCTACTCACACTATACTACTCACTCATCTATCCCTACCTCACATATGCCATTTGTGCATGGGGATCAACAGCAATTACCCACCTAAAGCCAATAATAACCTAAGAAAAGCCGCAGTAAGAATTATCACACAATCCAACGCTAGGCAGCACACCCCCACTCTTCAAAGACCTAAACCTACTCACTGTCCAGAACATCCATACTTACTACTCTGCTATCTACATTTATAGAACCATTAATTCCAACTTGAACCCTGAGCTAAAACACTTTGACAGTTGTGACAGGACCCATAGACATAATACCAGACATAAACATCTCTTTGACATTCCCTCGTCCGACTAAATCTATACAAAAATTCAATGCGATAAAAAGCCTAAATCTGAACTCTGCCTGAAAACTCTAGAACTGCAGACACAACCTCCATTTTCAAAAGCACCGTTAAAAAACATTTTATCTCACTTACGCACCCAACCGGTAGCTAACCATACGAAAACTACTTTATCTTGCACAAATCCACAGCAAAATACACTTATTGATATCTGTGATTCTCCTTAATTTGCACATTACTAACCACAGCAAAATACATTATTGATATCTGTGATTCCCCTTAATTTGCACAGTTCTAACCAAAATTCTAATACAACTATTGCTTCATAATACGTACTTAAGCTAGTCATAAGTTTGCCTAAGATACTCAATATAGAAACTATATTATGCCAATATATCACCTTTTATCATTAATATATAAACTAATTGCTAACTTCTTATACTAATTGTTAATTCTCAATGTTTAAATTCCAGTACCTAAATTTTGTAAACCTAACCTGCCTCATACTGTATATTCATTGTGTAGCTATTGAGTAAGACCTATCATAAGACTGCCTGAAAAGCCTAGGCATACCTAATTCAAATATTCAAATTCAAATTCAAATTCTTTATTTCTGGTAATATACAAGGTGGGGGTACTTATAATTATGCATTTTATGAAGTATATATTACAAGATGGTCAATAATATGCCTAGGTATGCCTAAGGCTTTTCAGGCAGTCTTATGATAGGTCTTACTCTATAGTGACACAATGATTATACAGATAGTAAGGTTAGGTAATTGTAGTGATTAACTAGGTTTACAAAATTGAGGTACTGGAATTTAAACATTTAAGAAATTAACAATTAGTTTATATATTAATGGTAAAGGGTGATGTATTGGCATATTACAGTTTCTATATTGGAGGCATATTATTGGTCATCTTGTAATATCAACTTTAATGTATAACTGTAAGTACCCCCCACCTTGTATTACATGAAATAAAGAATTTGAATTTGAATATCCAACACAAAGAAAATGTCCAAAACTGTGGGGATCCTCTCTAAGATACGGTATTATGTACCACAATCAGCCCTACTCACACTATACTACTCACTCATTATCCCTACCTCACATATGCCATTTGTGCATAGGGATCAACAGCAATTACCCACCTAAAGCCAATAATAACTCAAGAAAAGCCGCAGTAAGAATTATCACGAATCCAACGCTAGGCAGCACACCCCCCCACTCTTCAAAGACCTAAACCTACTCACTGTTCAGAACATCCATACTTACTACTCTGCTATCTACATTTATAGAACCATTAATTCCAACTTTAACCCTGAGCTAAAACACTTTCTTGACAGTTGTGACAGGACCCATAGACATAATACCAGACATAAACATCTCTTTGACATTCCCGTGTCAGACTAAATCTATACAAAAATTCAATGCGCATAAAAGGGGCCCAAAATCTGGAACTCCCTGCCTGAAAACTCTAGGGAAATGCAGAAAAACCTCCATTTTCAAAAGCACCGTTAAAAACATCTTATCTCACTTACGCACCCAAATCGTAGCTAACCACATGAAAAAATACTTTATCTTGCACATATCCACAGCAAAATAAACTTTTTGATTTCTGTGATTCTCTAACCCATTTATTTTCCAACGATATATACGTTTTTACCGCTAGTGCTCCGACCTTGATTTTCCCCATAAGAAAGCATGTAAAAAAATGTATATATAATGTCGGAGCGCTTAAGGTATAAACGTTTTATACGTTTGGACAGTTAATGGGTTATTAATTTGCACAGTACTAACCAAAATTCTAATACAACTTTGCTTCATAATTCTTAACTAACATAAGTTTGCCTAAGACACTCCAATATAGAATCTGTATTATGCCAATACATCACCTTTATCATTGATATATAAACTAATTGCTAAATTCTTAAAAATAATTGTTAAATACACCAATACATCACCTTTTTTTCATTAATATATAAACTAATTGTTAAATTTAAATATTTAAATTTCAGTACCCAATTCTGTAAACCTAGTTAATCACTACAATTACCTAACCTTACTATCAGTATAATCATTGTAAAACTATTGAGTAAGACCTATCATAAGATCTTAAAAGCCTAGGCATACCTAGGCATATTATTGGCCCTCTTGTAATATCTACTTCATAAAATGTATAATTATAAGTACACCCCACCTTGTATATTACTCAAATAAAGAATTTGAATGTAAAAATTTATGCACATAAAGGGCCCAAGAATCTGGAATTCATTATAAGTAAATATTAAGTTAACCTTGTCTGAAAATCAATTTAAGACTTCTCAAAATCACCTACTCACCCTAAACTAAATACTATACTGTAAACTACTTTCAAAAATGCTCAATGTTATTTTCCTTAAGATAATCTCAATTTTATATTACCATCCTCCTAAACACTTGTTACAATTTAATATCATCATATTGTCTTTTTTTAACAGAATATCATCATCATATTGTAATTTGAAATAAATATAACTAGAATAAACTTAATCAATTTTCTAGTATTATGTACATAGTCTATAAGTCATTGGGATTGCTGCCCCTAATGCCATGGCATGCCAGTGGCCCCCCTTGCATTTCATTTTTATGATTGTAACTACCTATATCTATGTATACTTGAAAAGAAATAAAATTTACTTTACTTTTTACTATAAATTTATCCAAAGACACCAATGGAGATAAGTCACTGACTTTTTGGGGTATCCTAGGTAATTTACACTATGTATGATAATTGTACTTTGTGTACCTGTACCTAAATAAACTTACTAACTTCAACATTATCACATTAATTATATATGCCTTACTAAAATTTTATCCAACTTAAAAATAAAGAAATATTTCTTGCATTACTGACATTATCCTCCCAACATGTCTAATGTTAGTCATACTGCAGATATACTGTACAGATGTTTATTTAACAACGCTGTATAATCCTTGTAATAATATAATATCTTTATTTACTACAAGTACATGTACAAGGTATACAGGCCTAGCTGATATCACTGACATACTACTATATATATAGTCCCTGTTATGCAGAGCATTTCGGGCAAATTAGGTTAGTTTGTCCCAGGATGCGACCCACACCAGTCGACTAACACCCAGGTACCCTTTTTACTGATGGATGAACATAGACAACCAGTGTAAGGCAACACGTCCGATGCTTAGTTTTGATAATAATAATCTGGGATTACTCTGTACATATTAATGGAAAACTTCTCAACCCATAGTCATAGTGACTGGGAATGAAGTAACTTGGTTTGATGCAAGGAAAAGATGGGTACAAGTCCTTGGATCAAGAGCCCTAACCATAATGAAGGCACTCCCCTTTGAAGGGAATAAATTGGCACAAATTTTACACTAAGAATTTAAATTGAACTTTCCAGATTCAGGATAGGCATACAATAATAATCACCAATGAGCTAAGGCCTTAAATGATACTGGATGCTGCAAATACATCATACTGGAGAGGCAGAGGCGATCTAAAAAAAAAAAAAAACCCGGGCTAGAACGGCCATTTGCAGTGTTTTGGTAAATCTTCCAATGACAAGCAGCCGTTTTTATCCTCTAAATCGAAGCTGCATGCAACAGAACATATTATAACAATCCTAATGTGCCACAACGAGACATTACACAGGTCTATTAACCACTTTTCTATTTCATTCCGTGACTAAAACATCCCAAACAAACGGTCAAGTTAACACGGTCGCCATTTCCTTACACTGCCGTTAATATATCCACCCTTTCCTTATTTGCTCCTGCCTATACACTCCAGTCACTACCACCTCAATGCTTACTTCTTCCTCCTTTGCTTTTTGGGTCTCCCTTTCCTCCTCATTTTGTTGAAGTTCCCGACGTAATTGTGGTTGTGAATAGAGAAAACTTGTGTTGGAGGACTCGCAGCCTAGACGCAAACAATATTGTTTCCAGGCGTAATGATAACTGCACGCTCATTGGTCGCCCGCCTCGCTGCCACACCTCACCTCCGCCAATCACAAAACTTTTAAATAAACGCGCCAACTCTAAAAGTTATTCGCGCGCCAAATATAATACTAATACTAGGATTACTATTACATACTACTATTCTACTTCTACTACTATTCTGCTACTAATTTGGCGCCTTCGGCCGGTTTTACTTTCCCAGAAGATACGTGAGTTACAAATTAGGTTATCCTAGGTAATTTACGCATGTTAAACTATGTATGATAATTGTACTTATGTGTACTTGTATATAAACAAACTGACTTACTGACTAGCAAGTAACTGAACTAATGCTCCTTTCATAGATCAAACCTAATTACCTCACATTCCCAAGGCGTCAAATGACACCCAGTGTGTTTAACCCACCCCCCGATTAATATAAAATAATAAAACTAAGTGCCAAAAGTAATAATTAACTACATATACGTAAAAAATTACCATACATAACAATAGCTAGATACAATGGAAATATTAGAGGATATGTAAAAAAAAAGTTTAATCGTAAATTATTCAGTTTTCTTTTACTTTCACGCCCAATAATGTGACTATAATTAAAACATATCATACTGTTTGATTTTGTTGTGTTCTTAATTAAGAAATTATTCATCAACATATGCTCAGAAAAATCTTGTGTTGAAATTTAAAGCAATAAACGCAAAACACTTGTATAATTAAGCATAATAAAGCTTATCTTATCTTGATTTGCCGTGTTATTTATCGAGAAAGTAAAAAGGTGCATGTATAGTTTTGGCCTCTGTAAGGTTGAGGATGTCTCATATTAACTCTACCAATGTATTTGAATCTTATTTTAATAGGCCATACAAAAAAAATGTGTAATTACACATTTTAATTGCTCATTTTAGCAGCATGCGAAGAGCTACGCTGGTGTTGTACCGTCTTGTGTTACAAATTTGTTTCTTTGTGTGTGTATTACAATTATGATAGACGAGTAAATGCTTTCTAAAGAAGAGAAGGTATTAATCGTACGTGTGGCAGGCACCGAGCCCAGCCCACCCAACCAACAATCAACGAAATAAAAAATGTTAAGAGTAACGGGGATACTTATGTATATGAAAGGACATTTATAATTGGAGGGATGAATCAATATTATCCACTTAGTTTTATTAATTTCAGGTGTTTCTTATCTCTCGCATGGTAAACTTGGCCAAATAATTTATATTCTGGTAAATATTGCGTAAGATATGGAGGCACTACTTTCCCCTGCAGTAAGGTCTGTGACCCAGAGACTTCTCCGATATATCGACCCTGCACAATAGTATGCGTATAGATCCTTTCAAACATTATCATTTAGAACAACTAGCTATATTTTAGCATTATGCATTATTTCAAAAGGTAAAATAGGTATTGAATGGGTTAATTCTGGCTCAATATTCACTTTTAGCACAGTGAAGGTCTCTTCAAATTTTTAACCAAGTCACCCTCACAGGATTCACATTCAAAGTTTTATGACCAGCCCTACAACCTTTCACTGTACAGAAAGTGGGACTCTTTAGTTACCGCTAAAATTATTTAATGGCGCGGTGACTCAGCCATTATTTAAGCCTAGCAATAACAATTTATGTCAAATACCTCTTTTTGGTCTATCGAAAATAATTTAACCATCGTAACAGATTACATTGTTACCGTTATTATATTCATAGGGAAACGCTAAACCTGTAAAAGTTCATACAGCTCCGCAACTCTGTATGACCCTGGTGGGTTTAGCGCTTAATTTTCATTATAATAATCACAGCGCCTGGGTTTGATCCAAGGATCAAACCAATTCCTTGTATCAACATCCCTACACTATCTAGCCACCGTCCTTAAAAGATTGCATTCCACAAATGCTAATTTCCACGTCCTCATTTTTGATCTTACAAATAAACAACTCCTGCAATCTGCACTGCTTTCTAAATATAATTGCGTTATTTTGATGTCTCCATCCACCCTGGTCAATATTAGAATTATATCAAGGAACACTAACCTGGCTCAAGTGGTAGCGACTTCTACTCACAAACATAGAACGAGTGGAAAAGTTGGTAATATACTTTCTTAGATATATTGCCCTTGTCCACCTTGCACTGAGTACGATAATATGCATATATATAGCTAGAGAGAGAGAGAGAAGAGAACAAAGTAGAATTACATGGAGACCGTATAAATTTGTTAGGGAAGGAAGGCGGGGTAGGGATCGTCCCCGAAAAGGTTGGAAGGAGGGGGTAAAGAAGTTTAGTGGGCGAGGGGCTTGGACTTCCAGCAAGCGTGCGTGAGCGTGTTAGATAGGACTGTTGGAGTGTGACCAGGGTAATATTTTGTGAAAGGATTCAGGGAAACCGGTTAGCCGAACTTGAGTCCTGGAAATGGGAAGTACAATGCCTGCACTTTAAAGGAGGGGTTTAGGATATTGGCAGTTTGGAGGGACTTCTAAACTGTCGTATCTGAGCGCCTCTGCAAAGACAGTGATTACGTATGAGTGATGCTGAAAGTGTTGAGTGATGAAAGCTTTTGCTTTCTTTGTGGGTCACCCTGCCTCGGTGGAAACGACCGACTTGTTAATATATATACAAGATATAATATATATATATATATATATATATATATATATATATATATATATATATATATATATATATATATATATATATATTCTTCTTTCAACACGTCGGCCGTTTCCACCGAAGGGTGGCCCAAAATGAAAACGAAAGTTTCCATTTTACATTTAGTAATATATACAGGAGAAGGGGTTACTAGCCCCTTGCTCCCAGCATTTTAGTCGCCTCTTACGACACGCATGGCTTACGGAGGAAGAATTCTGTTCCACTTCCCCATGGAGATAAGAGGAAATAAGAACAAGAACTAGTAAGAAAATAGAAGAAAACCCAGAGGGGTGTGTATATATATGCTTGTACATGCATGTGTAGTGTGACCTAAGTGTAAGTAGAAGTAGCAAGATGTACCTGAAATCTTGCATATTTATGAGACAGAAAAAAGACACCAGCAATCCTACCATCATGTAAAACAATTACAGGCTTTCGTTTTACACTCACTTGGCATGACGGTAGTACCTCCCTGGGTATATATATATATATATATATATATATATATATATATATATATATATATATATATATATATATATATATATATATATGCAAAACAACCACTATGAAAAAATAGAAGAATTCCAAGCGCTTTCGTGACTACTCACATTATCAAGGAACTATAAAAGGAAACGTGAGAAGAAGGCTTATAAAGAGGCAGAATACACCTTACAGTCACATCACACTAACAAAGAAAACACCTCACAGTAGCGTAACATCTCACGACTCTGTGAAGAGGAACATAAGAAAGGACCTGAAACTCTTCCCAAGAATTAAGATTAGTCCAATTTATCATTAAATTCTTCCCAAATTTTATTAATTATAAATGAATCCAATTTATATAAACCAAAAGAAATATTCATATGTTTTTTCATAGTGGTTGTCTTGCATATATATATATATATATATATATATATATATATATATATATATATATATCAGGGGGATTACCAACAAACCCCTGGCTGTCTTCAAGCAGGCACTGGACAGGCACCTAAAGTCGGTACCTGACCAGCCAGGCTGTGGTTCGTACGTTGGACTGCGTGCGGCCAGCAGTAACAGCCTGGTTGATCAGGCTCTGGTCCAACAGGAGGCCTGGTCACAGACCGGGCCGCGGGGGCGTTGACCCCTGGAATTCTCTCCAGGTAGACTCCAGGTATATATATATATGTATATATATATGTATATATATATGTATATATATGCATGGCATACACATGCATATATATACATACACACATCTAGGTTTTTCTTCTTTTTCTTAATAGCTCTTGTTCTTTTTATTTTCTCTATTGTCCATGGGGAAGTGGAAAAGAATCTTTCCTCCGTAAGCCATGCGTGTCGTATGAGGCGACTAAGATGCCGGGAGCAATGGGCTAGTAACCCCTTCTCCTGTACAAATCTACTAAAAACGAGAAGAAGAAAAACTTTATAAAATTGGGTTGTCTGAATGTGCGTGGATGTAGTGCGGATGATAAGAAAGAGATGATTGCCGATGTTATGAATGAAAAGAAGTTGGATGTCCTGGCCCTAAGCGAAACAAAGCTGAAGGGGGTAGGCGAGTTTCAGTGGGGAGAAATAAATGGGATTAAGTCAGGAGTATCTGAGAGAGTTAGAGCTAAGGAAGGGGTAGCAATAATGTTGAAGGATCAGTTATGGAAGGAAAAGAGGGAATATAAATGTGTAAATTCAAGGATTATGTGGATTAAAATAAGGGTCGGATGCGAAAAGTGGGTCATAATAAGCGTGTATGCACCTGGAGAAGAGAGGAGTGTAGAGGAGAGAGAGAGATTTTGGGAGATGTTAAGCGAATGTATAGGAACTTTTGAACCAAATGAGAGAGTAATTGTGGTAGGGGACCTAAATGCTAAAGTGGGAGAAACATGCAGAGAGGGTGTAGTAGGTAAGTTTGGGGTGCCAGGTGTAAATGATAATGGGAGCCCTTTGATTGAACTTTGTATAGAAAGGGGTTTAGTTATAGGTAATACATATTTTAAGAAAAGAGGATAAATAAGTATACAAGATATGATGTAGGGCGTAATGACAGTAGTTTGTTGGACTATGTATTGGTAGATAAAAGACTGTTGAGTAGACTTCAGGATGTACATGTTTATAGAGGGGCTACAGATATATCAGATCACTTTTTAGTTATAGCTACAGTGGGAGTAAAAGGTAGATGGGATACAAGGAAAATAGAATCAGTAAGTAAAAGAGAGGTGAAGGTTTATAAACTAAAAGAGGAGGCAGTTAGGGTAAGATATAAACAACTATTGGAGGATAGATGGGCTAGTGAGAGTGTAGGCAATGGGGTCGAAAATGTATGGGGTAGATTTAAAAATGTAGTGTTAGAGTGTTCAGCAGAAGTTTGTGGTTACAGGCGAGTGGGTGCGGAGGGAAGAGGAGCGATTGGTGGAATGATGATGTAAAGAGAGTAGTAAGGGAGAAAAAGTTAGCATATGAGAGGTTTTTACAAAGTAGAAGTGATGCAAGGAGGGAAGAGTATATGGAGAGAAAAAGAGAGGTTAAAAGAGTGGTGAAGCAATGTAAAAAGAGAGCAGATGAGAGAGTGGGTGAGATGTTATCAGCAAATTTTGTTGAAAATAAGAAAAAGTTTTGGAATGAGATTAATAAGTTGAGGAAGCCTAGAGAACAAATGGATTTGACAGTTAAAAATAGGAGAGGAGAGTTATTAAATGGAGAGTTAGAGGTATCGGGAAGATGGAGAGAATATTTTGAGGATTTGTTAAATGTTGATGAAGACAGGGAAGCTGTGATTTCGTGTGTAGGGCAAGGAGGAATAACATCTTGTAGGAGTGTGGAAGAGCCAGTTGTGGGTGTAGGGGAAGTTCGTGAGGCAGTGGGTAGAATGAAAGGGGTAAGGCAGCTGGGATTGATGGGATAAAGATAGAAATGTTAAAAGCAGGTGGGGATATAATTTTGGAGTGGTTGGTGCTATTATTTAATAAATGTATGGAAGAGGGTAAGGTACCTAGGGATTGGCAGAGAGCGTGTATTGTTCCTTTGTATAAAGGCAAAGGGGACAAAAGAGAGTGCAAAAATTATAGGGGAATAAGTCTGTTGAGTGTACCTGGTAAAGTGTATGGTAGAGTTATTATTGAAAGAATTAAGAGTAAAACAGAAAGCAGGATAGCAGATGAACAAGGGGCTTTAGGAAAGGTAGGGGTGTGTAGACCAAGTGTTTACAGTGAAACATATAGGTGAACAGTATTTGGATAAGGGTAAAGATGTTTTTGTGGCATTTATGGATTTGGAAAAGGCGTATGATAGGGTAGATAGGGGGCAATGTGGCAGATGTTGCAGGTGTATGGAATAGGAGGAAGGTTACTGAAAGCAGTGAAGAGTTTTTATGAGGATAGTGAGGCTCAGGTTAGAGTGTGTAGGAGGGAAGGGGACTATTTCCCAGTAAAAGTGGGCCTTAGACAAGGATGTGTGATGTCACCGTGGTTGTTCAATATATTTATAGATGGGGTTGTAAGAGAAGTGAATGCGAGGGTCTTGGCAAGAGGTGTTAGGCTAAAAGATAAAGAAGCAAATACAAAGTGGGAGTTGTCACAGTTGCTTTTTGCTGATGACACTGTGCTTTGGGAGATTCTTAAGAGAAGCTGCAGAGGTTGGTGGATGAATTTGGTAGGGTGTGTAAAGAAGAAAATTGAAAGTGAATATAGGAAAGAGTAAGGTGATGAGGATAACAAAAAGAATAGGTGACGAAAGATTGGATATCAGATTGGAGGAGAGAGTATGGAGGAGGTGAATGTATTCAGATATTTGGGAGTGGACATGTCGGCGGATGGGTCTATGAAGGATGAGGTGAATCATAGAATTGATGAGGGGAAAAGGGTGAGTGGAGCACTTCGAGTCTGTGGAGACAAAGAACCTTGTCTATGGAAGTAAAGAGGGAATGTATGAGAGTATAGTTATACCAACGCTCTTATATGGGTGTGAAGCATGGGTGATGAATGTTGCAACGAGGAGAAGGCTGGAGGCATTGGAGATGTCATGTCTGAGGTCAATGTGTGGTGTGAATATAATGCAGAGAATTCGGAGTTTGGAAATTAGGAGGAGGTGCGGGATTACCAAAACGATTGTCCAGAGAGCTGAGGAGGGGTTGTTGAGGTGGTTTGGACATGTAGAGAGAATGGAACGAGACAGAGTGACTTCGAGATAACCAAGCCATCTAGATAACCATAATTTAAGCCATCTAGATAACCATAATTTAAGCCATCTAGATAACCATAATTTGATTAATGATACCCAGCATGGATTCACGAGGGGCCGTTCCTGCCTATCTAATTTATTAACCTTCTTCAGTAAAGCTTTTGAGGCTGTTGATCACGATAAAGAATTCGATATTGTTTATTTAGACTTTAGTAAGGCTTTTGATAGAGTACCGCACCAGAGACTATTAAAGAAAGTGGCAGCTCATGGCATTGGGGGAAAAGTGCTGTCATGGATCGAGTCATGGCTCACCAATAGGAAGCAGAGAGTGTGCATAAATGGGGTTAAATCCGAATGGGGACTTGTAACAAGTGGTGTTCCACAGGGATCAGTCTTAGGCCCATTGTTATTTATAATATATATCAATGACCTTGATGAGGGAATTACTAGTGATATGAGCAAATTCGCCGACGACACGAAGATAGGTAGGATAATTGATTCAAACATAGATGTCATAGAACTTCAGGAAGATTTAGACAAACTTAATTCGTGGTCAGAAAAGTGGCAGATGCAGTTCAATGTAGATAAATGCAGGGTTCTGAAGCTCGGAGTGTCCATAACCCAAGCACTTATAAGTTAAATAACGTAGAACTTAGCCATACAGATTGCGAGAAGGACTTGGGGGTGATGGTAAGCAGCAACCTTAAACCAAGACAGCAATGCCTAAGCGTACGTAATAAGGCAAATAGATTACTGGGATTTATATCAAGAAGTGTTAGCAACAGAAGTCCAGAGGTTATATTACAGCTTTATACATCATTAGTAAGGCCTCACCTAGATTACGCAGCTCAGTTCTGGTCTCCATATTACAGAATGGACATAAATTCGTTAGAAAACATTCAGCGTAGAATGACTAAATTAATACATAGCATTAGAAATCTTCCTTACGAAGAAAGATTGAAGACCCTAAAATTACATTCACTTGTAAGACGTAGAATGAGGGGAGACATGATCGAGGTATACAAGTGGAAAATGGGTATTAACAAAGGGGATATAAATAAGGTCTTG
This sequence comes from Cherax destructor, assembly GCA_009830355.1. Lineage (NCBI taxonomy): Eukaryota > Metazoa > Arthropoda > Malacostraca > Decapoda > Parastacidae > Cherax > Cherax destructor. The sequence goes on from WNWK01001327.1 coordinate 52,325, forward strand.
AGGATATCTCTCCAAGAGAGAACCCGCAATAATGGATTCAAGTTAGATAAGTTTAGATTTAGAAAGGATATAGGAAAGTATTGGTTTGGAAATAGGGTAGTTGATGAGTGGAACAGTCTGCCTAGTAGGGTTATTGAAGCTAGGACCTTGGGTAGTTTCAAATTTAGGTTGGATAAATTCATGAGTGAGAGGGGTTGGATTTGAGTGGGACTCGCACATGAGTGGGTAGAATTGTCAAAGCTTATTTCTTGGGTAGCATTGAAAATTGGGTTGAACAAATATTCTGTTAGTGGGACGGATTGTGAAGGACCTGCCTAGTATAGGCCAACAGGCCTGCTGCAGTGTTCCTCCTTTCTTATGTTCTTATGTTCTTATAAATCTGTAGTGGAGGGAAGGCGGGGTAGGGTCGGCCTAGGAAAGGTTGGAGGGAGGGGTAAAGGAAGTTTTGTGTGCGAGGGGCTTAGACTTCCAGCAAGCATGTGTGAGCGTATTTGATAGGAGTGAATGGAGGCATATGGTTTTAATACTTGACGTGCTGTTGGAGTGTGAGCAAAGTAACATTTATGAAGGGATTCAGGGAAACCGGCAGGCCGGACTTGAGTTCTGGAGATGGGAAGTACAGTGCCGGCACTCTGAAGGAGGGGTGTTAATGTTGCAGTTTTATAACTGTAGTGTAAAGCACCCTTCTGGCAAGACAGTGATGGAGTGAATGATGATGAAAGTTTTTCTTTTTCGGGCCACCCTGCCTTGGTGGGAATCGGCCGATGTGTTAATAAAAAAAAAAAAATATAATATATATATATATATATATATATATATATATATATATATATATATATATATATATATATATATACACCTGGAGTCTACCTGGAGAGAGTTCCAGGGGTCAACGCCCCCGCGGCCGGTCTGCGACCAGGCCTCATGTTGGATCAGAGCCTGATCAACCAGGCTGTTACTGCTGGCCGCACGCAGTCCAACGTACGAACCACAGCCTGGCTGGTCAGGTACCGACTTTAGGTGCCTGTCCAGTGCCTGCTTGAAGACAGCCAGGGGTTTGTTGGTAATCCCCTTGATGTATGCTGGGAGGCATATATATATATATACACACATTTACCTACCCACTGCAAGTTGAACAGGAGAATAAACAAAAATACATTACCAACTCTTGAGACCTGCTGGAAGGAACTGTGTTGAACGCCTAGTCAATGCAGCCACATTGCAGGAGCAACCTTTATATGTAACTGGGATGTTAATTAAGCATAACTTGCTCTGACATTGCATGATGTTACAGAGATCAAGGTAGCCACACAACGGGCATATCTATGGTGTTACATTAATGAAACTGTAATGTGGGCTTCAGCCCGTATTCGAGACAGCAGAGTACTGGTGCTTCAGGGTGTCGAGCAGGTGTGCTGGCCGCCATAGTCCGCCGGATGACAAGTGTGGCGTCTCCTTGTGCTGTGCTGTGTGAAAAAGTTGAAAAAAAATAAAATAAAATACCCATCTCTAGGATCGGAGGCTGGGAAACGCTTGAAGGACTAACACAAGAGGAAGCTTGTTCAGCTGTGTTGACTATACACGAAGGTAAGGGTTCAGAAGAAGTGTATCATCTCGTGCTGTGCGGAGTGAAAAAGTTATACAAGAAAATACGTATGTATTTCTAAGATCGTAGGGCAGGCTAGGAAATGATTACCAGAAAAGGAAGCTTGTTCAGCTATGTTGACTATATAAGAAGGTCAAAGTTCAGGTACTGATGGATTACTAAATGAATTTGATGTAACTCAAAACATACACTGGGAGCCATTTGTTTGCAACTTTATGACCCTTCTGGTTAAGCGCTTACTTTTGATTGATTGTAACTGTTTAACCACATGAAGGATCTGTACTAGTGATTATTTTTAGCTCCAGAATAAGAAAATGCTGTTGGGGGAAGTTTTAACGTTTATTCTTGTTTAAATCTCTCATACTGAATAATTGTAAGAAAGATTTTCTTTTTGCTGATTACAATTTGCAAAAAAAAACTTAGGTATAGGCTAAAAGGAGTGGTTAGATATGTGTTATTAAATAGTCATTCAATATCTAAGGAGAGAAGAAACGTAAGCTTGAGAACTAAATAATTGCCAATTAGCTAGAAAGAAAATGACTCTTGGTGTGTTGTTGTCGCTTGATTCTGTATGACCCTCGTGGGTTTAGCCTTTAGTTTTGATTATAATAATGTCGCTTGATCGGATGGATGGTGGTGGCACTGGATTCAGTTGATAAAATGGGTTTATATGATGTAGTTAACAAACTGAGGTTCGAAATTGCTATTAATAATTCATGACAATATACCCAGTGAAGCTTGTAAGAAGGGCGTATCCATGAGAGGTGTGTTCTTAAAGTTGGTATACCGGTGGTTTACAGCCTTAAATGACCCCACGTGTAGTTGATAGGCTATAAGCCTAACAAACTAACTGCAGGTATTCAGGCAAACAAGGTAAGTGAATACTGATGTAGAGAGAAGCAGCATGTTTGCATGCATACACTTACCTTGATGTAAGTGATAGGCTTCTGATCCAAGGCAGTAGCGCAGCCAGGATTTCAATCTTGGGGGAGTAAAAAATTAAAAGATGCTGACAGAATCAAAGAAATTGTCTTTAAAAATATGATTTTGTCAGAGTGAAATCTCAAACTATCGGGCTTTCCTGGCCACTGGTCAGTATAATAGTGAAAATCAGCCATTAATTGAAAAAAAATATTTATCCTGGGGGGGCTAAATTTAGCCTCTTTAGCACCCCCTTCCCTCTTCCTCGTAGCTACTCCACTCATTCAAAGAACTGAAACTATCCTTCCCTAATTTGAATCAAACCTGATTGCCTTTTATTCGCTAGGTGCTACATGTTTCCTACTGGCTTAGTTCTTTACCCTCGTTATAATAATAATTCATAATGGTTCATGCAGATATTTCAAAAATATATCATCCTGTTTTTGAGTATCAGGTTATACTGCATGACACTTGTGGATTTAGTGCTTGGCTTTGACTGTAATAATTATAGCAGGTTATATGTACTCTTATGTTGTGAACTTCAAAGTTTGTAATAATTGAAGGTGCTCCTCATCCTCGGCTTAAACCTGACGTTGCACCTTACGATACGTACGAACTATGTACTCCGCGGAATAAAATGTTATTTCTCCGGCAAACTTATTTTGGGAGATATCAATGAAAAAAATAATAAATTTTGAGTACAAGCGACACGTCAGAACCAATAAACGCTGAGTATTGCAGCTTGATCAATCACAGTAGCTCGACCAGTGAAGAGGCGGGGCCAGGAGCTATGACTGGATCTCTGCAACCACAGTTTTTTTTTTTATATTTTATTTAAAACACATATATATATATAATACAGAGCAAACAAACAAAAAAAAAAAATATAATGTCTGTAAGGCATGATATTGATACATTTATGGAAACAACAACATTCCCAGACTACATTATCAATACTACATACAAATTGAACTGTAGGACTGACGTCTACAACACATAAGTCTTTATATTTTCTTACTGTACAATATCTCCTTCTGTTCCTCTCCTATGCTATTGACCCTTTGACATACATTAATATTTTCACAACAAAGTATATACACCCAAGGTGTAAATATGTAAATATGTCATCCCTAGGTGTTATTACTTTACACCTCCTCTCTGAGTTTACTCTGTTCCCTCCTCTGCATTATGCTATGCATTAATCACTTACAACAACTTTTAAATGTGATTTTGCCCCAAACTAATAAGACTACATTTTATACACCAAAATTCTTCCTTTCATCTTCAATTCTTCAACAACATGAATATATTCCCTTATAACATACATTTATGTACTTCTGCAGTACCCTTATAATTTATCAGCACTCGTCCTGCCAAAGTCATTCCCTGATGTACATACCCACAAGGTAGTGCTGTCCACTTTCTCCACTACATTTTGTATGCTTTATATTTATACATAAAACTGTATATATCTCAACCACAATTTTTTATGACACTCGACATATATGTTAATCCATTGTTCATTATAAAGTAATTCTTATATGATATGACTTGACATCATCTGTGAAAGTAACACCAATCATCTTTCATACCTACATACACACTTCCACTCGTACCTTGACCTCAAGCTTCGTAGTTATTATTCTGTATATCTGTACATTGTAACAGTAATTCATCCACTCATATCTTGAAACACCATTGTTCACATTAACATGTTTGAACCGATTTTTGCAAACTTAACAATGCGTTAACTTCAGCCTTCCTTCCACACTATTTTCACTTAACAACATCTGGACATAGCACATACGTTATATAATATCTCCACCACACCTAACCTGCTTTATGCAAAGTAAACCTTCATTTTTCCCCTTACTTTAATGAATTCAAGTCGTCTATTTTGTCCGTCTATTTTAGTAATTTACCAACATCACATACACTATCCTTACCCCCGCTGGTCATCATCCGTCTCCCCTTTGCATTAAAATTATCTTTTGTCATCCGTCATCCTTTCCCCTCCCCCCCCCCTTATTTCCTCACTATCTTAATTCCCGTACATACTTACATACCTACACTACCCCCCCCCAGTAAAATCCTATTTCCTTCCCTACTACCCAACCATTCCGTTTGTACCACCACCCAGCTACCCCTCCCCTCCCTACTTTCTCCCTTAATTCCCCCTAGTGTCAAGCCCTTTTACATTCATTATTTCCTATGCTTCCACTAAGTCCCTTAAACTCATTTCTTTGTATTGCTCCGAGAAAGCCCCCTCCCATCTCCCCCCATACACACATCTATTCCTATTTCTTGTTGCAATCATACTTGCTGCAAGCGCCCTGATACGCTCCCTTACCCCCGTGGTTTTCAACCTCCATGACACGCACACATAGTCAACCATTAAGTGCATTAATCCCTTCGCACCTGTTGACTCATACCATTTATATCCAAACTTATTGCCCTAATACTGTTATGCCACCCCTCCCAATTTTCTTAATACCCTACCCATCCATTCCCGTACCCGCCCTAAATCCTCACAAAATATATTGCATGATACCCTGTCTCCTGCATCCCACACCTGTCACAACTCCCGTCCTTAACTATGCCCATCCTAAATAAAGCTGCTTTCGATGCCACCGCTCCATGTAAGAATCTATACATAAGTTCCCGGTCTCTGGATCTCAATAACAAACTCTTGAATCCCTTCCATATATTGCCCCAATCATACATAGGGTATTCCCCTACACCTTCTTCCACACTTTTACCCCATCCAAGTTTCTCCATATCACTTGCAGTTAACTTATGAGCATTTTTTATCACCATTATATTTCGCAAGAGATCCCAACATTGCCCCAAACTCTTGCCTCCCCACCACCTACCTAATTCTTCTGACACTTTACCCCCCCGACCTGCCTCTACCCCACCCCACTTTATAACACATCTTTTAACATACATACATATTACTCTACGCTCTATCGCTATTAGCCCCAAACCCCCCATCTCAACCCTATTTCTAACAATCTCTTTCCTAATCCATGGTTTTCCAAACGCCCAGATGTATCGAAACACTTTAATCTCCAGCGTGTGTATGTCTTCTTGCATTAATGGGTATATCACTGCTACATGCCAAATCTTACTATATATCAATGTATTTACTGCTATCACCCTCTGCTGTAATGTAAGATCCCCTGGTCTCCATCCCTTCATTCTATCCATTGCGATTTTCACTATCCTACCTGAATTTACAGCACGCGCTTCCACTTCATTACTCATATATATTATTCCACATATCTTAATGTTTTCCACTACTATCCACCCATGCCTCTCGCCCAACCTTCCCCCCACCCATCTACCTACCTCCAATAATCGTGATTTGGCCCCATTTACCCTCATTCCCGTTGCTCTACAAAAAACCTCTATTACACGTCCTACATTGACCAGTCCCTCTACGTTGCCTACAAGTACTGTAGTATCGTCCACGTATCCCACTATCCCCTGCTCCTCACTCTCTTCCTCACCCCCTCCCTCCCCTCACCCCCCACACCCTCCTTTACTAGTCTGTAGAATGGGTCTTGCAAACATGCAAATAGACATTGCGACAGAGGGCATCCCTGCCTTAATCCCTTTTCCATTTTCACCATTCTCCCCACACGGCCATTCATCTGCACCCTTATACATGCCCCCGTATACACTGTTTCAACCCATCCTACCACTTCCTCCCCAAACCCCTGGTGTCGCATAATTTCATACAGCACCTCTCTCTCCACACTGTCATATGCCCGTCTCCAATCTAATGCTAATACCCCCCCCTCTATGCTATTCTTTATATACTTTTTAATTCTTTCGTGACCACTTATCATGCTTCTTCCCGGTATCCCACACTGCCCTTCCTCAATCACTCCTCCTAGCACTTTTTTCAACCTATTTCCCAATACTTTCGCGAAAATCTTATAATCTGCATTCATCATTGCTAAAGGCCTGTAATTGCTCATTGTCACTCCTGTTCCCCCTTTCTTAACCAACACCACCACGCCCATGCATTGATCAGTTCCTAAGCATCCCTCCTCCTTCATTGTGTTAAAGAGCCATACCAAACATTCCCTTAATACATTCCAATATATCCTATAGAAGTCATTAACTATGCCGTCTATCCCTGGAGCCTTTCCCTTACTTAACCCATCCACCGCCTCCAATATCTCTTCCTCACTAATTGGACCTTCCATACTTACTCGTTCCCTCTCTCCCACCTTTGCAGTTATTCCCTCCAAAATTGTTCTTCTCTCTGTTATGCCTACCCCATCACTTCTCCAATACCTCTCAAACCATTTATCCACGTATACACCCATCGCCTCAGTCGTCCTTAATCTTTGCCCCTGCACATAATTCTCAAACGACTCATCCACTTCTATGCTATTTACTGTCATACCATCCCTTCTTTTCCTACATTTGCTCAAAACATACTTCGAAGGCCTGTCTCCCCATAAAATATCATCCATCCCCGCCCTCAAACGACAAACATCAAATCTTTCATTCTGTATCTCTCTCAGCCTTTCTTTCAATCCCCTTATCTCCTGCACTGCATTAGGTCCATTCCTCTCGTGACATCTGGCCAAGAGCCCCTCTATGTACTTTTGTAACCCAAATGTCCAACCCGCCTCCTCTCTCCCCAGTCTTGTAAAAAAACCTTTTATACCCACTTTTGCCACTTTTTCCCACCACACTATGATACTCTCTCCCGACTCAATCTGCTTCTTACCTTGCACCCACAACCCTTTCCACCATTGTACAAAACTTGCCTGTTTGTCCTCCCCACTCAACAATTTCACATTTAATTTCCAGTAACCCCTATACCACCTAACTGCTCCTTCCCAACTAACTTCTACTAGAACACCCCTATGATCTGAAAACCCTACATCTATCGTTTGCACACCTTCAGCCACTACCTGATCTGACCCATATATCCTATCCAATCTGGCTGCATAATCCTTACGAAGGTATGTGTGCTCCACTCTCTCCCCTCCACCTACCACGTCCTTCAATCCCACACTATTTAATACATCTCTTAAGACCCCTAACACACAGCCCGCTCCCCTAGGTTCCACATCTCTATTTCTGATAACGCAGTTCCAATCCCCTCCCACGATCGCTACTCCTGGCAACCCTCCTAAGACATATACCAAATATTCATTCACAAATTCGTCCTTGACCTTCCTGGAAAACTCCGCCGGCATATAAACCCCTACAAAGCATACTCTGACACCACCCCATTCCCCATCCACCTTTACTATACGACCCCCCCCACACTCCTCCCATGCAATCAAATGAAAAGGGCTTGACACCTTTATCACTACCGCAACTCCACCCTTTAATCTCCCTGAAGACCCAGCATATACATCATATCCTTCCAAACGGAAGTCTCTTCCTATCCTATAATTATGTTCCTGCAAAAAACCCACTTGCACACCATAACGTCTCAATGTCACCTCTACCCACTTCCTTTTAACCTCTGCCCTCATACCATTTACATTAATAGTTATACACTTGAAAACAACAATGAAGGTTTACCTTTCGACCTTGATGCATGCGTCACTTCAGTTTTCCCTGTGCCTCCTGCTCTGTTTACACATTTCCCACCCTTGGCACCTTCCTTAAATTTTATCCCTCCCTTTCCCCTCTTTGACGCATCCACCAAGGGCTTTTTGCATGATCTCTGCGCAGGTGTTAATACATCCTCTCCATCTGATGATGCTACTGATCTCTTTCGGATTCCCCGACACTTCCATACCTTGACCACTTTCTTGCTCATGCACTTCCACACACACCGTCTCACATACTAAACCTTGTTTCCTCGTTCCATCCTCTTCCATTTCAATCCCTAGTTCATTGTCTTCCCCCAAGACTTCTCCTGCAGCCGTACTTAACTCAGGCAAGGTCTCGGCTATGAGGCTCTCCAATACCCCTTCCAAAGACATATTAGGGCTGGCTTCCCCTGTACCCTCCTCCTCTTCTGCTGTTTCTCTTTGCTCCTCTGTAGCTATCGTTGGGAGTGTTTGACATGTCCCTGCGCTGCCCTCCACTATCTCACTCCATGACCGGGTAGTTGACTCCTGCCCCATCGTAGTCGTTTCCTGTCCTTCTGTCCTGCTTGGTCGATTGAGCCCCTCCTCAAATCGTTGCTGCCCTCTCTTTGGACAATTTGCTGCTACATGTTCAAATGCCCCACATGTACGGCACGTCCGCTGTTGACCCACGTACGTTACGTACACCTGTGTCCTGAACTCAGGCATTACTACGTATGATGGTATAGGTCGCCTGATGGACATCTTCAAGGAATAAGACCCCTCCATGAGTCCTTCAAAGGGTCCCTCATGCCACTTTCCCACATTTGCAGCATGTACAATCCCATATTCCTTGAAGACTTCCATTAGATCCACTGGATCCGCCTCGAATGGTACGTTTCTCACCCTTATCCACGTATAGGACCGGGAGACATCTCTCAACCGCACCTCCATACTTGAGTTAACTGCATATACTTGGTCTTGATACTTGTCTACCAACCTTTCATACTGCTGTGTTGACGACAGTTTCACGAATACCCTGGTTAGTCCATTTAAGGCTACACCATATAGGTCACCTATGTCAATCTTGTATGTATCCTTCAACACCATAGGTAGGATTGTACCGGCTGTGGACGGGTGCAACACGCCCTTTACAATTTCAATACAGACAGTGTTGACGCGACGTCTGGCAGCTGCCGCCATGTTGAAGAAAATAAAGTTTCGTCTCGGCACCACCAGGAGGCAGAGCACCAACGACCGCCCAGTATGGTTGCTGGACGAGGAATGTCAACCACAGTTAGGTGAGTACAGGGAACGTAAACAACGACTGAAGGCGGAGTAAGGTTATCACAACGGATGGGGCTCGAATCTATGACAAGGATTACAGTTTAGATTATAGTAGAGATTAAAGTTTGCTTGATGTTGGTAAATTGCCGCCTTCATTACTGATCTACCACGAAGCCTGGTCATGGATCGGACCGCGGGGGCGTTGACCCCTCGGACCGCGGGGGCGTTGACCCCCGAAATGCCCTCCAGGTAAGCGCCAGCAATTCGTCATGACATTTGCTTAATTGTCCTAACTCTTAACCTTCACTTGTAGTATACATATAATCATATATACCCGATCTGAAGTATCAGTTAATACTGAATTGTGCCCAGGTAAACTAGTCCACCAAAGGTAAACTAAATGGTTGCTACCCTGGTGGTCAGCCAGAGGGCGAGCCACCTACCATGTTTATGGTTCATGTTAAAACATGGCACATTTTTTGAAAGGGTCAATAAAACTTGCCATTCTATTCATTATTTATTAGTTGTAGTTGGCACTGTACGCTGATACCTAGTTTAATATGACTTCACGGGTCAGGCTGTAAATAAAATAAAATAAACTATGTATGGTTTACAGTTGTTACAGAAAAGGTGATATTATTGACACGCTTTACAGAAAGACACTAGTTACGCAGAACATTTCGGGCTGGAAAGCCAGGTACATACTGTAGTTGGGATTTCACCCCGGGGTAGGGTAACCCTGGGTGAAAAAGTGCGCCATTGAGGACTGTCTGTCTTATTTCCATTGTGGTCCTTTAATATTGTACCCGAAGGATGCGACCCACACTGTTTTCAACCAGGTACCTACTTACTGCTATGTGAACAGGGGCAGCAAGTGTAAGGAAACATGCCCAACGTTTCACCCGTGCCGGTGATTGAACTACGGACTGAACTCGTATGTGAGCGGGTGCGTTAAGGAAGTTTATTTAAGTACAGGTACATATAAATACAATTATACATACTGTAAATTATTTCTAAATTGGATCCTTGCCTCAGGATGTTTCTTTACTGCTACCATTAGCCATGCACACTTAGCAGGCAGCAGGGTGTTGTAGATAAGTATGTTTATGGAGCAACTTGCAATGTGAACACACTGACTGATGTTGTAGTGGCCAGGCTTAGGCTTGGCTACAAGTACTGACTGATGTTGTGGCCAGGCTTAGGCTTGGCTACAAGTACTGACTGATGTTGTTGTGGCCAGGCTTAGGCTTGGCTACAAGTACTGACTGATGTTGTAGTGGCCAGGCTTAGGCTTGGCTACAGTACTAACTGATGTTGTAGTGGCCAGGCTTAGGCTTGGCTACAAGTACTGACTGATGTTGTAGTGGCCAGGCTTAGGCTTGGCTACAAGTACTGACTGATGTTGTTGTGGCCAGGCTTAGGCTTGGCTACAAGTACTGACTGATGTTGTAGTGGCCAGGCTTAGGCTTGGCTACAAGTACTAACTGATGTTGTAGTGGCCAGGCTTAGGCTTGGCTACAAGTACTGACTGATGTTGTTGTGGCCAGGCTTAGGCTTGGCTACAAGTACTGACTGATGTTGTAGTGGCCAGGCTTAGGCTTGGCTACAAGTACTAACTGATGTTGTAGTGACCAGGCTTAGGCTTGGCTACAAGTACTGACTGATGTTGTAGTGGCCAGGCTTAGGCTTGGCTACAAGTACTGACTGATGTTGTAGTGGCCAGGCTTAGGCTTGGCTACAAGTACTGACTGATGTTTTGTGGCCAGGCTTAGGCTTGGCTACAAGTACTGACTGATGTTGTAGTGGCCAGGCTTAGGCTTGGCTACAAGTACTAACTGATGTTGTAGTGGCCAGGCTTAGGCTTGGCTACAAGTACTGACTGATGTTGTAGTGGCCAGGCTTAGGCTTGGCTACAAGTACTGACTGATGTTGTTGTGGCCAGGCTTAGGCTTGGCTACAAGTACTGACTGATGTTGTAGTGGCCAGGCTTAGGCTTGGCTACAAGTACTAACTGATGTTGTAGTGGCCAGGCTTAGGCTTGGCTACAAGTACTGACTGATGTTGTAGTGGCCAGGCTTAGGCTTGGCTACAAGTACTGACTGATGTTGTAGTGGCCAGGCTTAGGCTTGGCTACAAGTACTGACTGATGTTGTAGTGGCCAGGCTTAGGCTTGGCTACAAGTACTGACTGATGTTGTAGTGGCCAGGCTTAGGCTTGGCTACAAGTACTTCTGGCAGTTTGGGAGACTGTCCGCTTATTGAGGAATATAGAGATAGACAGTATAATAGCCTATGTGACATGTCAAGATATCTTAATGAAAATAAAATACCAGATATACTAAGCAAATTTCCTAAGTTTGCTTGTAACAGATAAGTGAACTGTAGATATGTAGATATAAATCCATATGTACACCTGTTAACCCTTTTGGGGCCTAGTGCCTAGGCCTTTTGTGTATCCATATGCTCTTGCGCTACCGTCCACAGGATGGATATGGGGTGCACAATAAACTAGCCACTTCGGTGGCAAAATCTAAATCTAAAATCTACTGTAAATTACCTAAGATAACCCAAAAAATGTAAGTGGCTAATTTTCATTGAGGTTCAACCGAGCTATGATACCAGGAACTACCATCCTCTGAGGCATTTCATTAATTTGTATATACGTACATCATAATATACACTTTGAAAATCTTAGAGGGACTAGTCCCAAATCTGCACACGGAAATCACTCCCTACGAAAGCAAAAGACTCTGCAGGCGGTGCAACATACCCCCAATAAAAAGCAGGGGTGCCATGAATACATTATGAGACAACACAATAAGTGTCAGGGGCCCAAAACTATTCAACTACCTCACAACATGCATAAGGGGGATTACCAATAGACCCTTAGCTATCTTCAAAAGGGAGCTGGACAGGTACCTAAAGTCAGGACCTGATCACCCGGCCTGTGGTTCGTACGTAGGTTTGCGTGAGGCCAGCAGTAGCAGCCTAGATGATCAGGCCCTGATCCACAGCGAGGTCTGGTCATGGACCGGGCCGTGGGGTCATTTCCCACCGACATAGGTTGACCCCCCAAAAGGAATCATTCACCGTCACCCATTCAATAGCTGTCTTGCCAGAAGTGCGCAGACATCGCAAATCATAATTGAAATGGCCCTCAGAACTGCATCACCCCCCACCCCCACCCCTCCATCAGAATGCAGGCACTATACTTTTACCTCCAGGTCTCGAGTCCAGCTAACAAATTTCCCTGAATTCCTTCATAAATGTTACCTTGCTCACACACTAGCATCACGTCAAACGATAAAAAAAAATCACGTCTTCAAGCCTACTGGATATTCATGCCTCAACACTCAAAACCTCTTCTTACTCCCTCCAGTACTTCCTGGGCCGACCCCTATTCGTTCCTCTCACTCCAGACTTAATATACCCTCTTGGAAAGCACTAAATCCATAGGGGTCACACAACGATTGATGAATTAGAGGCAGTTAGGTTTAATCCAAGGAAGTGGAGGGTTGCTTCAATTTCATAGATCAAAAGCTCTTCACTGGCATCAAGGCGCCTCCCTTAAAGGTTATAGCAGTAGTAGTAATGTATAGGTATCCCCTTTCGGTGGATACCGGTAATAAATACCGTTCGTCTTATCACATGCGTGGGGACGCTGAAGAATATTAAATGTTTTACACAGAGAAGATTAAATAAGTGTATTTAGGTACAATTACACATAAGTACAGTTATGAATTAGTTTAACTTACGTCTTAATTACCTTGGATAACCCAAGAAAAGTCAGTGACTATTTCCATTGGGGTCGTTTTCTCTCAAATATTTACCCTTAAGAGAGAGGGGTACCTTTATACTGGTGAAGGGCTCTTTTTTTTTTTTTTAACGAGGAAATTGAATTTACCTTCCCCTACTTTGAATCGAATCTGACTGCCATGTATGACCTCGTCGGGTTTAGCGCTCCCCCATGAATGCGTTAATAATAATCTTGAAAATGTAAGATGGCATGTCTTTTACGTATATTCAGTATACTCATACCTTTACTATCCTGTGTTCATAACACAAATGAGGCATTCATAGGTGTGAGTGGTGAAACAGAATTGTGAAAGCCTCGCATTCCTCTCAATAGCAGCTCGATTGATAGTGCACCCAGCTCACATACTACCTGGAGAGAATTCCAGGGGTCAACGCCCCCGCGGCCCGGTCTGTGACCAGGCCTCCTGTTGGACCAGAGCCTGATCAACCAGGCTGTTACTGCTGGCCGCACGCAGTCCAACGTACGAACCACAGCCCGGCTGATCAGGTACCGACTTGAGGTCCTGAGGACCTGAGATCCAGAATTCTATCCTCGGTACGTGTGCAAACATTAGGACGTGTTTCCCTAGGACACTTGCAGTCCATGTTCACCTAGTAGTAAAATAGGTACCTGGGTGTTAGTCGACTAATGTGGGTCGCATCCTGGAGCCAAAATTGACCTAAAGTTGCTGGAAATGCTCTGCATAACCAAGGGCTTTATAGTATGTCATTGATATCAGCTAGGCCTGTATACGTTGTACATGTACTTGTAGAAATAATAATAATTAATATTATTATTATAAATTTTGAATGAAAAAGACACAAATGCAGTAAAATGCTATAGTTGGTCAATAAAGGCTAACATTATACTGTATTTGTTTCTTTTCATCGTGTTGGTATTTAACTCTATTTCCCCTCCAGTAAATTCTGATTAGAACGATTATATTTTAATATTTGGCCTCACTGGGTACAGCATACGGACGAAGACTTATTTCTGGAAGTATATCTCTCTAAGGTTAATAGTTCTTATTCCTTTAATATTTTTTTTTCTAATTTAGGTCTGGTCTGAGACCGGGCCAGGTTTACCGGTGGGGCGGAGGGAGACGATACCTGGAACTGGAACTTATTTTGGCCTCCCAAGTAATGATTTGTTCAGCATAACTTTATAGTCGTTTAATTGGCTAATCCATTACTTGGTTTGATCCGTCTTGATAATTAATAATAAACATTGTCATTGTATACCTGGAGAGGGTTTCGGGGGTCAACGCCCCCGCGGCCCGGTCTGAGACCAGGCCTCGTGGTGGATCAGGGTCTGATCAGCTAGGCTATTACTGGTGGCCGCTCGCAAACTGACCAGCCCGGCTGGTCAGGTACTGACTTTTGGTGCCTGTTCAGTGCCTTCTTGAAGACAACCAGGGGCCTATTGGTAATCCTTCTTATGTATGCTGGGAGGCAGTTGAACAGTCTTGGGCTCCTGACACTTATTGTGTTGTCTCTCAGTGTACTCGTGGCGCCCCTGCTTTTCATTGGAGGAATGTTTCATCTCCTGCCGAGTCTTTTGCTTTCATAGGGAGTGATTTTCGTGTGCAAGTTTGGTACTAATCCCTCTAGCATTTTCAAAGTGTATATTATCATGTATCTCTCTCGCCTGCATTCCAGGGAATACAGATCAAGGACCTTCAACCATTCCCAGTAATTTAGGTGCCTTTATCGTACTTATGTGTGCCATGAAAGTTCTTTGTACACTCTCCAGGTCAGCAATGTCGCCAGCCTTGAAGGGGGACGTTAGTGTACAGCAGTATTCCAGCCTAGAGAGAACAAGCGATTTGAAGAGAATCATCATGGGCTTGGCGTCCCTAGTTTTGAAGGTTTTCATTATCCATCCTATCATTTTCCTAGCAGATGAGGTAGATACATTGTTGTGGTCTTTGAAGGCGAGATCCTCTGAGCTTGTGTGTGTGTGTACT
Source organism: Cherax destructor (assembly GCA_009830355.1). NCBI lineage: Eukaryota > Metazoa > Arthropoda > Malacostraca > Decapoda > Parastacidae > Cherax > Cherax destructor. The sequence goes on from WNWK01001327.1 coordinate 67,452, forward strand.
CACCTAATTGTACTCACCTAATTGTGGTTGCAGGGGTCGAGACTCAGCTCCTGGCCCCGCCTCTTCGCTGTCCGCTACTGGGTCTCTGCTCTCCCTGCTCCATGAGCTTTATCATACCTTGTCTTAAAACTATGTATGGTTCCCGCCTCCACTATATCGTTCGCTAGACTATTCCACTTCCTAACTACTCTATGGCTGAAGAAGTGCTGTGTGTGAAGAAGTGAAGTGTGTGTGTGTTACCATTTTGTCCTAGGCACATGTCGATTAGACACTAGGCCTGTTGTATGTATGTGTGTGTGTAACGAAACACTTCGAAATGTTTCGGCCCCGCCGGGAATTGAACCCGGGCCCTCCGTGCGTGAAGCAAGAGCGCTAGCCAACATGCCATCGGTGCGCGTGTATGCGTGCTTGAGTGTGTGTGAATGTGTGTGACTTTGCATTTAGCGGGGTTAAATTCGAGAAGCCAGTTGCTGGACCAGGTGTCCAGCCTGTCCAGGTCTCTTTGTAGTCCTATCTGATCCTCATCTGATTTACTAACCTCTCTCTCTCTCTGCCTGATGAGAAATTGAACAAATGGTTATAACTGACCATAATTTTTAAAGGGGTGGACCGGTAAGCCAGCGGAAGGCCTCTGTCATCGGTGGGTCATCATCTAAGACCAGCGTCAGGAAACACTTGTCCTGTTTCCTGACGAACCGTACCTAACCTCATCTGATTTAATTCTTCTCATTAACTTCACATCATCTGCGAACAGGGACACTTCTGAATCTACCCCTTCCATCATATCATTCACATATACCAAAAATAGCACTGGTCCTAGGACTGACCCCTGTGGGACCCCGCTCGTCACAGGCGCCCACTGTGATACCTCATCACGTACCATGACTTGTTGTTGCCTCCCTGTCAGGTATTCTCTGATCCATTGCAGTGCCCTTCCTGTTATACGTGCCTGATCCTCTAGCTTCTGCACTAATCTCTCGTGAGGAACTGTATCGAAGGCCTTCTTGCAGTCCAAGAAAATGCAGTTAACCCACCCTTCTCTCTCGTGTCTTACTTCTGTTACCTTGTCATAAAACTCCAGGAGGTTTGTGACACAGGATTTGCCTTCCCTGAATCCGTGCTGGTTGTCGTTTATAATCTTGTTCCGTTCCAGGTGTTCTACCACTCTCCTGGAGCTCTACCACGCTCCATGACTTTGCATACTATACACGTCAGTGACACTGGTCTATAGTTTAGTGCCTCGTTTCTGTCCTTTCTTAAAAATGGGAACTACATTTGCTGTCTTCCATACCTCAGATAGTTGCCCAGTTTCGAGTGATGTGTTGAAGATCGTGGTTAGTGACACACACAGCGTCTCTGCTCCCTCTTTAATTAAGGACCCACGAGGAGATGTCCGGTCCCATCGCCTTTGAGGTATCAAGGTCACTTAGCAGCTTCTTCACCTCCTCCTCAGTTGTGTGTATGTCATCGAACACTTGTTGGTATATTCCTTGTTGATGTCCCCCGCTGTTCTGTCTTCCCAGAGTCCTTCCTGTCTCCACTGTAAATACTTAAATCTCGTGTTGAGCTCCTCACATACTTCTTGATCATTTCTTGTGAGTTCCCCACCTTCTTTCCTCAGCTTGATCACCTGGTCTTTGACTTGTCTTCCTCCTAATGTGGCTATACAGCAGTTTCAGGTCAGACTTGACTTTCGATGCTATGTTGTTTTCGTACTGTCGCTGGGCCTCCCTTCTTATCTGTGCACACTCGTTTCTGGCTCTTCGACTAATCTCCTTATTTTCCTGGGTCCTTTGTCTTCTGTACTTTTTCCATTCTCTAGTGCACTTAGTTTTTGCCTCCCTACACCTTCGGGTAAACCAAGGGCTCGTTCTGGTCTTCCCATTATTTCTGTTGCCCTTGGGAACAAACTTTTCCTCTGCCTTCTTGCATTTTGTTGTTACGTATTCCATCATTTCGTTTACTGACTTTCCTACCAGTTCTCTGTCCCACTGAACCTCCTGCAGGAAGTTTCTCATACCTGTGTAGTCCCCCCTTTTACAGTTTGGCTTTTCCCATTCAGCTCCTGTTACCCTCTCCACTTGTAATTTTACTATGTATTCAAAGCACAGAACCACATGATCACTAGCTCCAAGGGGCCTCTCATATGTGATGTCCTCAATGTCTGAACTGCTCAGGGTGAACACGAGTGTGTGTGTGTGTGTACGCTCGTGTGTGTGTACGCTCGTGTGTGTGTACGCTCGTGTGTGTGTACGCTCGTGTGTGTGTACGCTCGTGTGTGTGTACGCTCGTGTGTGTGTACGCTCGTGTGTGTGTACGCTCGTGTGTGTGTACGCTCGTGTGTGTACGCTCGTGTGTGTACGCTGTGTGTGTCGCTCGTGTGTGTACGCTCGTGTGTGTACGCTCGTGTGTGTGTACGCTCGTGTGTGTGTACGCTCGTGTGTGTGTACGCTCGTGTGTGTGTACGCTCGTGTGTGTGTACGCTCGTGTGTGTGTACGCTCGTGTGTGTGTACACTCGTGTGTGCGCGCACTCGTATGTACTCGCCTAGTTGTGATTGCAGGGGTCGATTCACAGCTCCTGGCCCCGCCTCTTCACTGGCCATTTCTAGGTCACTCTTCCTGCTCCATGACCTTTATCATACCTCTTCCTAAAGCTATGTATGGATCCTGCCTCCACTACATCACTTCCCAGACTATTCCACTTCCTGACAACTCTGTGACTGAAGAAATACTTCCTAACATCCCTTTGACTCATCTGAGTCTTCAACTTCCAATTATGACCCCTTGTTGCCGTGTCTCATCTCTGGAACATCCTGTCTCTGTCCACCTTATCGATTCCTCTTAGTATTTTATATGTCGTTATCATATCCCCCTATCTCTCCTGTCCTCCAGTGTCGTCAGTTCGATTTCCCTTAACCTCTCCTCGTAGGACATACCCCTTAGCTCCAGGATCAATCTTGTTGCAAACCTTTGCACTTTCTCCAGTTTCCTTACGTGCTTTGCTAGGTGTGGGTTCGAAACTGGTGCTGCATACTCCAATATGGGCCTAACGTACACAGTGTCCAGGGTCCTGAACGATTCCTTATTATGATGTCGGAATGCTGTTCTTAGGTTTGCTAGGCGCCCATATGCTGCAGCAATTATTTGGTTGATGTGTGCCTCACGAGATGTGCCCAGTGTTATACTCACCCCAAGATCCTTTTCCTTGAGTGAGGTTTATAGTCTCTGGCTTCCTAGACTGTACTCCGTCTGCAGTCTTCTTTACTCTTCCCCAATCTTCATGACTTTGCACTTGGTGGGGTTGAACTCCAGGAGCCAGTTGCTGGACCAGGCCTGAAGCCTATCCAGATCCCTTTGTAATTCTGCCTGGTCCTCATCCGATTGGATTCTTCTCATCAACTTCACAACATCTACAAACATGTACACTTCAAAGTCTATTCCTTCCGTCATGTCCTTCACAAATAACAGAAACAGCACCTGTCCTAGGTCTGACCCTGTGGAATAAGTAAGTAAGTAAGTAAGTTTATTCAGGTATACACAAATACATTTACATACATTATCATACACAGCATCATGTGTGTAGAGAACATAGAATAACCCAAAAAAGTCAGACAGAGTGACTTATTTCCATTGGTCCCCACACATCACACTCTGACACCTCGCCACGTACCATGACTCACTGTTGTCTTCCTGACAGGTATTCCCTGACCCATTGCAGTGCCTTCCCTGTTATCCCTGCCTGGTTATCCAGGTTTTGCACTAATCTCTTGTGTGGAACTGTCAAACGCCTTCTTACAGTCCAAGAAAATGCAATCTATCCATCCCTCTTGTCTTACTGCTGTCACCCTGTCATAGAACTCCAGTAGGTTTGTGACAGGATTTCCCGTCTTTGAAACCATGTTGGCTGTCGCTGATAAGCTCATTCCTTTCTAGGTGCTCCACCACTCTTCTCTTGATAATCTTCTCCATGACTTTGCATACTATACATGTCAGTGACACTGGTCTGTAATTTAATGCTTCTTGTCTGTCTCCTTTTTTAAAAATTGGTGCTACATTTGCTGTCTTTCATACCTCAGGTAGTCGCCCTGTTTCTATAGATGTGTTGAAGATTGTTGTTAGTGGTGCACATAGCGCCTCTGCTCCCTCTCTCAGGACCCATGGAGAGATGTTATCTGGCCCCATCGCCTTTGAGGTATCTTGCTCACTTAGCAGCCTCTTCACTTTTTCCTCGGTTTTATGTATTATGTCCAACACTTGATGGTGTACCCCACCTTTCCGTCTTTCTGGAGCCCCTTCTGTCTCTGTGAACACTTCTTTGAATCTCATGTTGAGCTCACATACTTCGCGGTTGTTTCTTGTGATCTCTCCTCCTTCCTTCCTCAGCCTGATTACCTGGTCCTTGACTGTTATTTTCCTCCTGATGTGGCTGTACAACATCTTCGTGTCAGATTTAGCTTTTTGCTGCTATGTCATTTTCATATTGTCGTTGGGCTTCCCTTCTTACCTGTGTATATTCATTTCTGGCTCTATGACTTCTCTCCATATTCTCCTGGGTCCTTCGCCTTCTATACTTCTTCCATTCTCTAGCACACTTGGTTTTGGCCTCTCTACACCTTTGGGTGAACCAAGGGCTCATCCTGGCTTTCTCATTATTTATGTTACCCTTGAGTACAAACCTCTCCTCAGCTTCCTTGCTTATTGTTGTCACATATCCCATTATCTCGTTTACTGACTTTCCTGCCAGTTCTCTGTCCCACTGAACCCTGTGTAGGAAATTCTTCATGCCTGTGTAGTCCCCTCTCTTGTAGTTTGGCTTCATTCGTCCTGCCCTTCCTGCTTCCCTCTCCACTTGTAACTCTACTGTGTTTTCGAAGCTCAGAACCACGTGATCACTGGCCCTGAGAGGTCTTTCATATGTGATGTCCTCAATGTCTGTACTACTCAAGGTGAATACTAGATCCAGTCTTGCTGGTTCATCCTCTCCTCTCCCTTACGTGTTGGTACTTGAGGTTTTCCAGTACCAACTCCATCATCTTAGTGGTGTGTGTGTGTTCATGTGTGTGTATGCTCGTTTTTTTTTTTATTAACACATCGGCCGATTCCCCCAAGGCAGGGTGGCCCGAAAAGAAAACTTTCATCATCATTCACTCCATCACTGTCTTGCCAGAAGGGTGCTTTACACTACAGTTATAAACTGCAACATTAACACCCTCCTTCAGAGTGCCGGCACTGTACTTCCCATCTCCAGAACTCAAGTCCGGCCTGCCGGTTTCCTGAATCCTTCATAAATGTTACTTTGCTCACACTCCAACAGCACGTCAAGTATTAAAACCATATGCCTCCATTCACTCCTATCAAATACGCTCACACATGTATGCTCGTGTACTCACCTAATTGTGGTTGCAGGGGTCGATACTTAGCTCCTGGCCCCGTGTATGTGTGTGTGTGACCCAATTAATATTTGCACTAATAACTCATTACAATTGTGACCGGGTGTGGACGTGTGAATGGCTCATTACTTTGCAATATATTCATGATTGTAACGTCAGTTTGCGTGCTGCCAGCAGTAACAGCCTGGTTGATCAGACTCTGATCCACCACGAGGCCTGGTCTCAGACCGAGCCGCGGGTGTACTGACCCCCAAAACCCTCTCCAGGTCTCCAGGTAATGTAGAGACGTGTAGATGATTCATTACCTTGTAACTTGTTCACGATTGTGACCAGATCTACCTGGAGTTCATTACCTTTGTAACTTTTTCAGCTGTCAAAACTTTGAGGCCCAGTCCCTGGACCCATTATGTACCTCTGTAATCTTTTGACTACCGCCCACAGGATGGTATGGGGTGCATAATAAAGATATTAAACTAACCTTGAAAACCTACCTCCTATTCCATACATTTGCAACATCTGCCACATTGTTACCTTGTCCACCCTATCATATGTCTTTTCCAAATCCATAAATGCAACGAAAACCTCTTTACCCTTATCTGAATACTGTACATCTATATGCTTCACTGTAAACACTATCTACACACCCCATAATCTTCCTTGTTTATATGCGATCCTCTCTCTGTCTTACTCTTAATCCTTTCAATAATGACTCTGTCATACACTTTACAAGGTATACTCAACAGGCTTATTTCCCTATAATTTTTACACTCTCTTTTGTCCTTTTTGCCTTTATACAAAGGAACTGTACATGCTCTCTGTCAGTCCATAGGTAGCTTTCCCTCTTCCATAAATTTGTTAAATAAAGTACTAACCATTCCCAAACTATATCCTCACCTGCTTATAACATTTCTGTCTTTATTCCATCAATCCCAGCTACTCTACCCCCTTTCACAGCCTCACGCACCTCCCCCACACTCACAACTGGTTATTCCTCCTACGAGATTTTATACCTCCTTGCTCTATGCATGAAATCACAGCTTTCCTATGTCAACATTTAACAGTTCCTCAAAATATTCCCTCCATCTTCCCGATAGTACCAACTCTCCATCTAATAACTCTCTTTTCCTATTTTTAACTTGTCATATCTATTTGTTAACTAATATTTCTCAATTTATTACACTCCAAAACGTTTTCTTATTGTCAGCAAAATTTTTTGATAGCTTCTCACCCACTCTCTCATTTGCTCTCCTTTTACATTTCTTCACCACTCTCTTAACTTTTCTTTTTCTCTCCATATACTCCTTTCCCTTTGTATCACTTGTACTTTGTAAAAATCTCTCATATTTTAACTTTTTCTCACAAACCAATCGCTCTTCTTCCCTCCCGCATCCACTTTCGTATAACCTCAAACTTCTGCTGAACACACTAACACTATACGTATTCTTAAATCTATACCATATCTTTTCAACCTTATTGCCTGTACTCTCACTAGCCCATCTTTCTTCCAATAGTTGTTTATATCTTACCCTAACTGCCTCCTCCTTTAGTTTATAAACCTTCGTGTTTCTCTTACTTGCTGATTCCATTCTCCTTGTATTCCATGTATATTTTACTCTCGCTGTAGCTACAACTAAAAAATGATCTGATATATCTGTGGCCCCTCTATAAACATGCACATGCTGAAGTCTACCCATCAGTCTTTTATCTACCAATACATAGTCTAACAAACTACTGTCATTACGCCCTATATCATATCTTGTATACTTATTTATCCGTATTGTGTGCACGCGTTTATATATGGAGCAGACAAGATATAGTGTGAGCAGCTCTCAGCTATCTTACAAGACTGTGGTAGCAGCCACAGTCAGGTAAAACACCCAGAACTCACCACGTGGAGGTGGCTGCTCAGTGAGATCCTTTTTTTTTTTTTTTTTTTTTTTTAAATAAAAATAATAATGAAACTTATATACATTGTTTGAAAGTTAAGTAGAGGTGTTTGTGCTCTTGATGGTCGATGACTTTCTTATACCCTATCTCTCGACAAAGTTCATCTTTGTTGTTTCCTTATACTCTTACTACCTCCCTACTGCTAACCCACTTCCTCCACACTCAACTCTTAATTCTTTCCTCCGGCATTCAGCTTGTTTTTGACTCAGTGTCTGGTTGATGGTTTTAAGAAAAGTCGGCGTTCATTAATGGTCACAAAACCCGCTGAGATGGCCTTATTCGCTTCTTCTTCTGAGGAAAAGGTAACAAACATAAAAGTAGCATTATCTTGTCTCTGACGTTTGATGACTGTTCCAAACTGAGAGAGACCGTCGCACACTTTCACATCGTCCACACACTTATTTAAACCTCCCACAAAGATCGTGGAGGACTCTGCTATTTTAGTGGAGCCAGGCAGCTCTACTATAATTTCTTTACCATTGATGATATGGGGTCCATGAGCGACTGCAGTGCGGGCGGACTTCTCATCATTGAATATAATAAACCCAAAGGCGGCTCCTGGTTTAGTCCATACCATGTTGATTTTACCAAACTTTTTAAAAGTGTCTATAATACTCTGTCGTTGAAAATTTCCAGGTAAATTTTTAATAAACATTTTCGTGCCGGCCTGTATTTGAGGGGAAGGAGAGGTGGGAATTAAAGGTTTAGGTTCCAAACGAGGTAGTTTTGTGGCCTTGCGAAGATCAGGATCACTATTAAGTGAATATTCATAATCTGAAGAAGTTTTACGTTTTTTGGGAGGTGTCACGCTGTTAAACGGAGCAGGATCTTCTGTTGTCTTGAAGATAGGGGCGGTATCTTCTGTTGTCTTGAAGATAGGGGCGGTATCTTCTGTTGTCTTGAAGATAGGGGCGGGATCTTCTGTTGTCTTGAAGATAGGGGCGGGATCTTCTGTTGTCTTGAAGATAGGGGCGGGATCTTCTGTTGCCTTTAAAGTACTACAGGCAGAATGGTCAATTTGTTTATCTGGTTTGTTCCTGGGAGACTTTAATGACAATCTTCGACCTTCCACTGTAATATATCCGGCCTCAATTGCCGCATTGGCTTGGTCTTCAGTGGAATAGGTTACAAAAGCGTAAGATGCTTGCTGACCAGCATGTTGTAATCGCTTCCATTTGAGGACGAAGCCAAAAATTCCGAGCTCTTCCTTCACTTCACTCTCGTCCGTATCATCTAGAAGATCACCAACAAATACTTTACTACCTACACCTTCTTCTATCTCAACTTCAACTAAGGTATCCTCAATTTCGTGTGTATCATAAAGTGATAACGAGCACAGAGATTCAATTTTTTCGAATATGATGGTCGCCTCTTTTGCTTCCTTATCCAACTTGACACTAATTATTTTACCAAATACCCTGAAATATTTCAACAGTCTTTCTTGCGTATGATCGGAGGTAAGGTTCTTAACATAAATTTTGAACTGCAGATTCAGGGAGACTTCTGAGATAGTTTTTTGCCAGTGAACAGTTACTACTGTATCGTTGACCAGAAGTTGGCCCTTCTTCTATAGTTGAGCAGCTATGTCATTGTTATGGTATATTACGTAACATTCATCACTAAGTTTACCATTAGGCGTCAAGAGACGAGTGTAAGATAACACTGGCCCGTACTTACCCAGGGCCTCGAGCATCTTAGCTGGCGTACTATTTTCTGATAACCCACGAAGCACTAAGCGTTGCTGTGCCTCCATAGTTTTCTAAAAGTAAAACAACGATACGAGAAAAACTAAACACAAATATATATACCTGTGTGAGCGTATTATATTAGGTTATATAATACAGATAACTATAAATTTAGTGAATACAACCTTATATCAAAGGCAATATATACACTTTAGCAGTTAAATTAGTGAAGTTACGTTAGTCAAAGAAGCAAATTTCAGTGAAGATCACTAAAGTAACTTTAGAGCTTAGTTATGATTATAATAATAATAGTTACTAGTCAGATATTGTAGTGAAGATAACTATTCAGATATAGTAGTGAACATCACTAGTCAGATATAGTAGTGAACATCACTAGTCAGATATAGTAGTGAATATCACTAGTCAGATATTGTAGTGAATATCACTAGTCAGATATTGTAGTGAATATCACTAGTCAGATATTGTAGTGAATATCACTAGTCAGATATTGTAGTGAATATCACTAGTCAGATATTGTAGTGAATGTCACTAGTCAGATATTGTAGTGAATATCACTAGTCAGATATTGTAGTGAATATCACTAGTCAGATATTGTAGTGAATATCACTAGTCAGATATTGTAGTGAATGTCACTAGTCAGATATTGTAGTGAATATCACTAGTCAGATATTGTAGTGAATATCACTAGTCAGATATTGTAGTGAATATCACTAGTCAGATATTGTAGTGAATGTCACTAGTCAGTTATTGTAGTGAATGTCACTAGTCAGATATTGTAGTGAATGTCACTAGTCAGATATTGTAGTGAATGTCACTAGTCAGTGTTGTAGTGAATGTCACTAGTCAGATATTGTAGTGAATGTCACTAGTCAGATATTGTAGTGAATGTCACTAGTCAGATATTGTAGTGAATGTCACTAGTCAGATATTGTAGTGAATGTCACTAGTCAGATATTGTAGTGAATGTCACTAGTCAGATATTGTAGTGAATGTCACTAGTCAGATATTGTAGTGAATGTCACTAGTCAGATATTGTAGTGAATGTCACTAGTCAGATATTGTAGTGAATGTCACTAGTCAGATATTGTAGTGAATGTCACTAGTCAGATATTGTAGTGAATGTCACTAGTCAGATATTGTAGTGAATGTCACTAGTCAGATATTGTAGTGAATGTCACTAGTCAGATATTGTAGTGAATGTCACTAGTCAGATATTGTAGTGAATGTCACTAGTCAGATATTGTAGTGAATGTCACTAGTCAGATATTGTAGTGAATGTCACTAGTCAGATATTGTAGTGAATGTCACTAGTCAGATATTGTAGTGAATGTCACTAGTCAGATATTGTAGTGAATGTCACTAGTCAGATATTGTAGTGAATGTCACTAGTCAGATATTGTAGTGAATGTCACTAGTCAGATATTGTAGTGAATGTCACTAGTCAGTTATTGTAGTGAATGTCACTAGTCAGATATTGTAGTGAATGTCACTAGTCAGATATTGTAGTGAATGTCACTAGTCAGTGTTGTAGTGAATGTCACTAGTCAGTATTGTAGTGAATGTCACTAGTCAGATATTGTAGTGAATGTCACTAGTCAGATATTGTAGTGAATGTCACTAGTCAGTGTTGTAGTGAATGTCACTAGTCAGATATTGTAGTGAATGTCACTAGTCAGATATTGTAGTGAATGTCACTAGTCAGATATTGTAGTGAATGTCACTAGTCAGATATTGTAGTGAATGTCACTAGTCAGATATTGTAGGAATGTCACTAGTCAGATATTGTAGGAATGTCACTAGTCAGATATTGTAGGAATGTCACTAGTCAGATATTGTAGTGAATGTCACTAGTCAGATATTGTAGTGAATGTCACTAGTCAGATATTGTAGCGAATGTCACTAGTCAGATATTGTAGCGAATGTCACTAGTCAGATATTGTAGCGAATGTCACTAGTCAGATATTGTAGGAATGTCACTAGTCAGTATTGTAGTGAATGTCACTAGTCAGTATTGTAGCGAATGTCACTAGTCAGATATTGTAGCGAATGTCACTAGTCAGATATTGTAGTGAATGTCACTAGTCAGATATTGTAGTGAATGTCACTAGTCAGATATTGTAGTGAATGTCACTAGTCAGATATTGTAGTGAAGATCACTAGTCAGATATTGTAGTGAATGTCACTAGTCAGATATTGTAGTAAATTCAGATCACGGAATATCGTTAGTGTGACAGTGTAGTGGACAGTGTAGTTGTGTGACAGTGTCGTTGTGTGACAGTGTCGTTGTGTGACAGTGTCGTTGTGACATGTCGTTAGTGTGACAGTGTAGTGTGTGACAGTGTGTTGTGTGACAGTGTCGTTGTGTGACAGTGTCGTTGTGTGACAGTGTCGTTGTGTGACAGTGTCGTTGTGTGACAGTGTCGTTGTGTGACAGTGTAGTTGTGTGACAGTGTCGTTGTGTGACAGTGTCGTTGTGTGACAGTGTCGTTGTGTGACAGTGTCGTTGTGTGACAGTGTCGTTGTGTGACAGTGTAGTTGTGTGACAGTGTAGTTGTGTGACAGTGTAGTAACAATAACAGCCTGGTTGATCAGGCTGATTCCACCATGAGGTCTTCTCTCAGACCGAGCCGCTGGGGAGTTGACCCCCGAAACCCTCTCCAGGGAAATTCCAGGTAGTGAGTGTAGTGGTGTGACAGTGTAATGGTGTGGCAGTGTAGTGGTGGTGGCAGTGTAGTGGTGGTGGCAGTGTAGTGGTGGTGGCAGTGTAGTGGTGGTGGCAGTGTAGTGGTGGTGGCAGTGTAGTGGTGTGGTAGTGTGGTGGTGTGACAGTGTAGTGGTGGTGGCAGTGTAGTGGTGGTGGCAGTGTAGTGGTGGTGGCAGTGTAGTGGTGGTGGCAGTGTAGTGGTGGTGGCAGTGTAGTGGTGGTGGCAGTGTAGTGGTGGTGGCAGTGTAGTGGTGGTGGCAGTGTAGTGGTGTGGTAGTGTGGTGGTGTGACAGTGTAGTGGTGTGACAGCTTTTCACCGTAGCCGCCTCAGACTTTACTGTTACATCTACTCTTTGTGTTCTATTAGGAAATTATAGATCCATCTTCCAACTTTTCCTGTTATTCCTTTATCACGCATTTTGTGCGCTATTACACCATGGTCACACTTGTCAAAGGCTTTTGCAAAGTCTGTGTATATAACATCTGAATTTTGTTTGTCTTCTAGAGCATCCAGGACCTTGTCGTAGTGGTCCAGTAGTTGGGACAGACAGGAGCGACCTGCTCTAAACCTATGCTGCCCTGGGTTATGTAACTGATGGGTATCTAAATGGTTGGCAATCTTGCTTCTTAGAACCCTTTCAAAGATTTTTATGATATGGGATGTTAACGTTATCGGTCTGTAGTTCTTTGCTATTACTTTACTGCCCCCTTTGTGGAGTGGGGCTATGTCTGTTAAAAACAACAGACATAGCCCCACTGTGGGACGACCCGTGTCCATGCTCCCTTTCCATAGGATGTTAAAAGCACATGATAGGGGCTTCTTGCAGTTCTTGATGAATACGGAGTTCCATGAGTCTGGGCCTGGGGCAGAGTGCATGGGTATGTCATTTATCGCCTTTTGGAAGTTATTTGGCGTCATGATAATATCAGATAGGTTCGAGTCTACCAAATTCTGTCTCATAAAAAATTCATTTAGGCCTTCGACTCTGGTTAGCGGCTTGCTAAAAACTGAGTCATATTGGGACTCGCTCATTTCCTTGTCATCTGTATAAGACCCATCTCGTTTAAGTAAGGGCCCAATACTGGATGTTGTTATCGACTTTGATTTGGCATAAGAAAATAAATATTTTGGGTTTCTTTCAATTTAATTTATGGCTTTTAGTTGTTCCCGCATTTCTTGACTCCTGTAATATTCCTTTAGCTTTAGTTCGATATTTGCTATTTCTCTGACAAGTGCCATGATTGTGACCAGATCTACCTGAGTTCTTTACCTTTGTACCTTGTTCAGCTATTAAAACCTTTGGGCCCAGTCTCTGGACCCATTATGTACCTCCGTAATCTGTAGATACCTTTGTAACTTGTCATGATTGTGACCAGATCTACCTGAGTTCATTACCTTTGTAACTTGCTCATCTATCAAAACTTTGGGGCCCAGTCCCTGGACCCATTATGTACCTCTGTAATCTTTTGACTACCGCCCACAGGATGGGTGTGGGGTGCATAATAAAGATATTAAACTAAAACATGTCATTTATTGCCATTTCAAAGTCTTGTGGTGTTAGGATAATATCAGTCTCGTTCATAAAAAAATCATTTAAATTGTCGACCCTTAGTCTTGGTAACGGCTTGCTGAACACCGAGTCTTATTGGGACTTTAGTATCTCACTCATTTCTTTGCTGTCCTCTGTGTATGTCCCATCTCGCCTAAGCAGAAGCCCAATACTGGATAATGTTTTACCTTTAGATTTGGCATAAGAGAAGAAGTATTTTTTTTCAATTTCCTTTATGGCTTTTAGTTCTTCCTGAGATTCTTGTCTCCGGTAAGATTCCTTAAGCTTAAGTTTGATATTTGCTATTTCTCTAACCAGTGCCTCCCTTCGTATTTCAGAGATATTGACCCCTCTCGGCAGCTCTGTGATTCTTCGCCTTCGTCTGCATAGGGAGCGTCTCTCCCTTTCTAGTTTACATCTCTTTCTTTTTCTTAATGGAATGTGTCTTGAGCAGACCTCAAGAGCCAGAGTTATTTTTCTAGGCAAAGGTTTGGATCCGTGTTGTTTAGGATATCTTCCCAGCTTGTTTCATTTAGAACATGGTTGACTTGTTCCCAGTGTGTTTTTGTTATTAAAGTTGAATTTTGTGAAGACACCCTCATGATTGATCACATTTTGCTGGTCAGGAGCCCTGTGCATACATGTCTGTATCTATTATGTTGTGATTTGAGTGTATTGTCTTTGATACGGTTGTTTACATATCAGATCGTCATTGTTAGTGAGGATGAGGTCCAGCATATTTTCTAGTCTTGTAGGCTTTAATATTTGCTGGTTTAAAGTGAATTTGGTGCAGATTTAATAGCTTGTGTGTGTGAATTTTTATCTGAGCTGCCTACTGGTGTGATCTCTGCTAAAATATTATTTGCTACACTCTTCCATTTTAGGTGTCTCAAATTGAAATCTCCCAGTAACAAGATGTTTGGGGCAGGAGTTGGGAGATTTTTTCATAGAGTGGTCAGTTTTCAAAAGCTGTTCCTGGAATTGCTGGGAAGTTGCATCCGGAGGCTTGTATACAACCACAATGACAAGGTTTTGGTTTTCAGTCTTTACTGCCAAAACTTCAACTACATCATTTGAGGTGTTTAGTAATTCTGAGCAAATGAGTGACTCTGTGACTTACAAGCCAAATCCCCCCTGAATTAGCTGCTCAGCCTTCACAGTGTTCGGGTGTGCTGCCTTGGGACCCTGGTGGCAAAACAGTGTAACTTTGTTTTCCACAATATGGTAGACCAGTTTCATCGCAGAGTTCATATCTTGTGTAATGAGATCCTACAGGGGGCGATCTACCTTAGCAACGCGGATGTCCTGTTGCCTTTGATCATCAGACACACTTACAAGATCCCGACAGAGGATATATATGGGATTTCTTTAAATGGTGCAGGACGGATTTTTGTAAAATTTAACACCGGCTGTGCTTACGATGCCATTGTTGACAAGTACCAGGAGACAAGGATTGCAGTCAACTCGAGCCTAGAGGTACGTCTCAAAGATGTCTCGGCTCATTACACGGATCAAAATACGGAATGTCCCATTTGAAGCTGGGGAGTTTGGCTTTGTTTCTCATCCAGTGAACATTACCCTGCACTTTCATACGAAACATTTCATAATAATCCATGGTTTTTTGTGTTTGTTTATTGAGTGCGACTGCTAAATAAGCCACCATTGGTCTAAAGAAAGTTCTGAGTGTCTTTGGGGAATTCCATGGGGTTGAATGTGAGTGGCCAGGATGTGGAAGAGTTGGTGGACAACCACAGGGAAGAGCTAACCACTGAAGAGCTGCAACACCTTCAACTGGAACAGGGACAGATCACAGCTGAGGAAATTGCTTCAGAGGAGGAGGAAGAGAGAGGGGAGAATGTGCCTTTTTCAGTGATTAAGGACATGTGTGCAAAGTGGAGTGAGTTGCAAAGTTTTCTGGAGAAATATCACCCTAACAAAGCTGTTGCAAGCCGTGTCTGCAACATGTTCAATGACAATGCTTCTTCCCATTTTAGGAACAGACCTCTCTGGACAGATTTTTTGTGCAACAGGGTTACAGTGACTCTTGAGCTGGTCCTAGAGCCAGTAAAAGACAAAGAAGGGAAGTAACCCTGGATAGGGCCTTGATACCTGAAGTCCTTATGGAAGGGGATTCCCCTTCCAAATCATAACCTCTCCCCTCCTCGCTGTCTTCCATACGCCAACAAAGAGTCTTCAATAAAGGTAAAAGTGATGTTAAATGTTCATTTATCCATTTCATTAGCCTTTTATATTTATTTCATTGTTTTCTGTATGTAAAACTATAGTTATTCTCTGTAAAATGTACTTTTTGTTAGTACTTTTGGGTGTCTGGAACGGATTAATTGGATTTACATTATTGATTCAATACCACTCTTTCATGGTCACAATAATATATACAGTGGACCCTCGGTTTTCGTACAGCTCCCAAATCGAACAATTATGTAAGTGTATTTTTGGGGGTCTGAAACGACTAATCTAATTTACATTCGTCCTTATGGGAACAAATTCGTTTGGTAACGGCACTCGAACAGCATTCTGGAAAGAATTATCAACGAAAACCGAGGGTCCACTGTATACTGCTTGTGGAGGCTAATACACCAAACGGGGATAAGAATGAAATTAGCTTAAAGGCACCCACACCACCATATGTCCTCGGACCAAGAGTAACACACCTAGCATGGCTGGGTGCTTGGTTCTTGTAGGATTGTGTGGTTCAGTGGGTTAAGGCGTCATGTGATTTTCACTCACGAGGCAGGGCCAAAATTACATGGGTTCGAATCCTTGGCTAGTCGCAGTGTTGTTATTGATACATAAATACATATCCATCTATGATGGCCAGCAGGATTCAAACGCCTTTATCTTTATTTACTACAAGTACATGTACATGGTATGCAGGCCTAGCTGACATCAGTGACATACTACTATATAGAAAGATTAGGTCAGTGTCCTAGGATGCGACTCACACCAGTCGACTAACACCCAGGTATCCATTTTACTGATGGGGAACATGGACAACAGGTGTAAAGAAACACGCCCAATGTTTCTGCACTGGCTGGGAATCGAACCCAGGCCCTCGCCATGTGAAGCGAGAGCTTTAGCTACCAGAGCCCTTAAATCAATAATACGTAATAATATTCTGTAGCTAAGTGGTTTAAGACATCATGGTAGGAGCTAAGCCACACTCATGGACAGCAACAAACGTGGGTTTGAATTCTGCTGGCCACGATCTTTCTGTGTATATTTACACAAGGGTTTTATAGGTTAGGTTCAGAGTTCCTATCTTTCTTTGCACGCTAAGAGCTGTTACCCACATCAGCTCATTTTAAAGCTTTTTTATTGTTATGAGACATACAAATAGGGAACAAGATGAAGTTGGAGCCATTTGTGGGATAGCAATTTCATTTAGTCAGCTGACTTTATTTCATTAATGGTGGTCTGGTGGCTAAAGCTCTCGCTTCACACGGCGAGGGTCAATTCCCAGCCAAGATAGAAACTGGCACACTGACCTAATTTGCCTGAAATGCTCAGCATAACAAGGGGCTTTCTATATTATCGTAGTATGTCATTGATGTCAGCTAGGCCTGTATACCATGTACATGTAGTAAATAAAGATAGTATTATTATTATCCTGTATGAACGTGTTCCAGACTCAAGTCATCATAGAAATAAATGATCTCGTATGAGGTGATGTTTTATGAAGGGAACAGCCAGAATGTAGTTGCTGTTTGCAACTACCTACTCACTGTCTCTCTGAATCTTTCTCTCTCCCTCCCCCTTCTGCATATCTGCATAATTACTGTAAATTTATTGTAGATTGATGTATGTACGTACATTAAATGCTATCACTGAAGACTTGTGAGCCTACCTCTGAACTAGTAAAGCTTAGTACAGTACTCTACACTATACTGTATGTTTGCTTAGTATCACTTGCTCTTATTGGCTCATTCTAACTTGACTCATTCTTGATGGTTTTCAAATGATGGTGCTAAAATGTTAAAGATTAGCATAACCAGATTTGTTAAATTTTTTAAAAGAGTATTATCAGATAATAATTTAAATTAAAACTTTTGTTACTTTTTAATAGAGCATTATCAAATAATGATTGTGAAATTGGGATACAGTACTCTAAATGTTTTGTAGAACTTTACTACTAACTAAAACTTTGCTTTTTGAGCTATGGATACATCCATTGAAATTAGATTAAAAAGTAATGACAGAATGTCAGTTTGCATATACAGTGGACCCCCGGATTTCGTACTGCTCCAAACTCGAACAATTATGTAAGTGTATTTTTGGGGGTCTAAAAGAATCTAATGACTCACGAAATTGTAATGACACGATTGTAAACAAACCATACCAACTGGCTTATGCGACGGTCTGGAGTTTTGAGACTCTCTGACCGCGGGTTCGAACCCCACCCGTGGTATGGTTTGACTAATCTAATTTACATTATTCCTTATGGGAACAAATTCGTTCGGTAACGGCACTTGAACAGCATTCTGGAACGAATTAATGATGAAATCCAGGGGTCCACTGTATGTACAAGAAAAGCTTGCATTACTCTGAACAATTCTGTTCATCAGTAACAAAAGTGAAAATTTTATATTCAAAATAAAGTGACAGAAGCAGGTTTATGTGCAGTAAAACATCATTTCCATTTTTTGTTTGAGCTTTATTACGCTACACTTTGTTATGACTGTGACCCGGGTGAGGGGGGCGGGGTATTATGCTGGCTCTGGAATGTTGTCCCCCCCCACCAAGCTGCCAACGGCAACCCAACACTGCTACCACCAAGCTGCCAACAACAACCCACCACTGCCACCAGCAAGCTGCCAATGGGAACCCTCCATTGCCACCACTGAGCTGTTAACAGCAGATCACCACTGTCACTTTCAGTATTCTCCTTAACTTTAAAATACAGTTGCATAATTACTTTATCATTTTTCTGCATATGCTCATATGGCAACTTTATAAATCCTTATCACTATTACATAATTATACTATATCTTAACTTATTGTTTCCACCAACACATACCAAAAATATTAAAAATATTTTTCCATACTAAATCCACGTGTTTCATGTATATTTGAAATGGCTCATACATTAATAAAATAATAAAATTCATATTCAGAATATTCCACTGAGCATTTGTGTTCATTTTCCAATTAAGTAAAAGCCTTTAGTCAGGGTTATATAGCCATTAAAATAAGATTATAAAATACTGTAAGAGTGGCATGGCAGTAGCGAGTGCAAGGATTGCTCAGGTGGTGGTAGTGCATTTGGTAGATGGAAGGCAGCAGGCCTGGAGGTAGCCAACTGCCTGCAAACCCACTGCTCAAACACATTTCATTTTACTTTACCTCAGTCCCCTTGTTTTTGTAGTCTCTTTAAAGATATACGATTTATTATGGGATAGGAGAAAGAAGATTTACAATTTTCAATGACAATTTTTTTTTACTTAAATTTTAGTGTTGGTGAGCAGTAAGTATGTATGCAGTGCTACGACTGATGTGCTGGTGTGAGATGTTGGCACTGTGGTATTGTGAGCATCTTAAGAGCCACAGTTTATGCAGCTCTCAGATGCCCTGCTCCCCACCCCCACCACCTTCCAAGATATTATCACCTAAAAGTAGTAATAATTCAGACTTCACGCATACACAATAGTACAAATAACATACAACTTGGATATGCACAACGGTTCTTCACTTAACTGGCATTTAACATATTAGTGATATACAATTGGCTGGATAAAATTTCTTATGTTTACTGAGTAGTCTATAATTGAGGCATGATTGTATCAATGCACTGTTCCTGTAAAGTGTTAGTACAATGGGATAAAACGTTACAATTTGATACAAGGGTGCCCAATAGAAGAGGCTACTGGCTGTTGTCTACCAATATCTTGAAATAGGTCACAGATCCGCCTTGTTTTACCTCCATGGGCTTCTTCGTATAAAAGGGGATGCTAACTTGGGTCACACTCTGGGCCCGCGGCCGCACTATGGGGTGGCTGTGGAGGGCAGGACTGGGATCTTGTACACCCTCTAATGCTTTTATTATGCAGTCTCTCTATAGTAATACTGTCATTTGCTTCCATTATACACTACCTCCTTTTCTTTATTGGCATTATATTTTGTGGTCAAGGTTGAGTATTTCTTGGTAATACCAAACAAGTACCCAGTAATACCACAGAGATTCATTATCTTTATGAATTGTTGCTTTTAAGAATATAGCCTGCATTGGGCTGGGTGAATATACAATAGTAGTGGTTCCGAACAAGACCTCAGGATGCCCTCTTATGGTGTTTAGAGCCGGCGCCCTTTTCCCTTGTGCCTGTGTAGGGCATATGGGGATGCTCGAGGCCTCTGGCGAGGCCGCCCACGACTCAAGGCCAACGTCCTGGTCCCTAGTGTGACCAGGAAAAAGGACGTGGCTTTAAAGTTTGTAAAAAAACAAACACAGGACAACACTCAGAACATCAATGAAGACTTTACATTCAAATAGGAATCTTTAGAATTCCTTTATGTCCCGTAGGTGACAGGGGAATGAATGATAATGCTGAGGGGTCAGTAGTGAGCTCGTGAGCATATGGCTGGAGCTAATATCGAGTTGGCGGGCATTTGGCCACTGTGCAGCAGCGCTCACCAGAGAGCTCTCCCTTCGCGCGGCAACCTTAACCTAACAAGTAACATAACAACGTCAGTAGTCACAGGAAAACAGAGAAATCGACTTAAATAACAATAAGAAAATATCACAAAATGTTGGGGACCTTCATCCCACACTTTACTACACAGTTCCAGCATATGCCAGAACACTGGCTAGCATACCATTAGTAAAATATCAAAATCATTTATTTAAACATTTGGAGTAGCATTCATAGAAATTAAATTAAAAACAAACATGTATAAGTATAAAACTCACTTAATTTGTGACTTTTAAAACCAAGCCAGCATAAATGAACTGCTAAACGAGCAATGAACAGGAAGCATTGATAAAATATAAAAATAACAATGGAAATGTGTTTCTCTACATTGAGATTTCAACCCTGACAAAGGTGGGGACGATTGGAAACACGATAATTTCTCAAAAACTGGCTTAGTTCATTACAGTGTACAAATATTCTCAAGTAAAAATAAAATAGACACTAGGAGCATGCATTGCCTGGCCAGTGACATGGGAAGACGGTCCGCTATCACCGGCAGGAGTTATGGCGGCCACCTCCACTCCACTGAGGCATCGCTGTCATTTTTAACAACTGTCGGGGCCCTAGTGAAGTCCAGGCTGCAGCCACTGAGTTGTCATCAGACTGGCTATATGATTATCGTGATTATAATTATGATTAATATTACTATTACTTCATATTATAATGGACCTTACAGTAACCGAGGGTCATGCGACTCATGCCCAACTGTCAATACATCGCTGTGGCTGGGGAAGGCCAACAGGATCACAAGGAACAGATCTTACGTGGAGAGCCCTCACGAAGGGCAGCAGGATTGTGGAGAAAACTTACACAGATACATATGGCGCTCAGTTTTGATTTGGCTTCGTGAGGACATCCTCGTAAAATTCTACTGCCCTCCATGCCCGGAACTCACTGTGGCTTTGATCAGATGAAGTAAATTTGATAAATGTCTATCATGACTATAAATATAAGTGTGAATCAATAAGAAATAACAATGTGCAGAAGGTTGTGCCATAGTGGGTGTCCTGGTCAGGTAACCAGATCCGGGGATGGGTTGGGGTCGCCAGGCAGTGCGGACGCGCGGGCGGGCGGCTGGGGCGGCAGCAGGCAACCCTTCGCCATCAGGAGGGCGCGGCTCTAACATACAGAATATAGGAGCATCATTTATAGGTTACAGGAGATCTATTCACATTGATACAGTTAAACCTGGTAAGCAAGGTGCTAACATGCAAGTGTGTGGGGACGTGTGCCCCAAGCCTACACACTACAATTGAAGCTAGGGTGCTAGGGGACCTACGTGGACTACCCACTAGATAACTGGTTACATGCAGATGCCATCATCTGCCCTTAGTGGTCACCTCTGGGCAGTTGAACAGCTTAAGTTGTCCTCAGGCATATTACCAGCACAGGGAGGCGAGGAAAAGGGCAGGCAGTGGCAAGGCAGGACCCAGCACAGCTCTCCTCTCTACACCTATTCTCCTGCTGTGCAAGGTCCTGTCAGGAAAAACCCTAGCAGGCTGCCGTGGCTCACCCATGTTAACCAGCTACTGGTGTTCTGTGCGGCATGGAGCATGCCAAGATCACAAAGTTTTTCCAGTTCTAGCCAGGAGCCGCTAGGGATTGGGAAGCAGTGACATCATGAAGCCTGCAGTTTGGATGATGCACTCTGAAGAAAAAGCCCCTACATTTGACTGTGAAGCAAGCGCAACTCTAGGGTCCAAGTTGTACCCTGCATGGCCGGATTGTGAGCGTGACTTGAGGTGTGCCCTTACGCCAAAGGGTAACCCCCTGCAGTCAGGAGGAACCCAGCGTGGCACCACCTACAGCTCCTCTTATCACATGGCTGAAGTTAGATCCTAAATTACAGCAAGCGTGCTGGTGGAGACCGACATTAACTGTGTAGTAGGCTTCAGCCGGTGGCACAGGTGAGGTTGGGAGATCTTGTAAACTATGGCTGTGCATGGATGGCAATTCTGATGGGTTATGGGACTATTGCGAGGGACCTGCTAGATGTGTGTTTGTGTACTGGACTGAGTACTACCGGTCGTGTGTACTTGACTGAGCACTGCTGAAGGTGTAATGATGGAGGATATGGTGGTGGTAGTGGTCTGGTGAACAGTAAGTACCTATCATTCTGGGAGGAGGGGGCATCCCTGCCACCTGACTGAGCCTGACGGAACAAGTGAACTAGCGAGAGAGCATGCGTGTCCGGGGGGCCTTTGTCATGGACACTTCACTTTACTGAGCATCTTGGTTTGAACTTTAATATCAAATAAATAATCAACAATTAGGTTTAGATTTTCTTTAAAATTTCTGAATGAATAAGCAAATGCAGTACTGTACAGTAAAGTAAAGTAAATGTTGATAAGTAATGTCAGTAATAGTAACCAATAAAAAATATTTCTATTATAAGCCATTATAGTTATTTCCAATTCTTTATTATATAAAAATGATTCTATTGGTATTTTAAATGTCACATATGCAATAACAATATCTTTAAATTACTCACATATCCCATTATATGTAGAATACTTTGATATGTTTGATATTACATGCATTGTGTTCTTCATAGTCAAATTCATTATAATTTACAGTACTTGAAATATAATATGAAAAGTACAGTATAACTGACATTTTGACAGGCCACATAATTCATGCTTTATCTCCATATAAAAAGTACAAATAGGCCACCCGGACAGACTATATTGCCAAACGGTGACTTCTAAAGCCGGGACTTCCGCAAGCAGTGCCTTCGACCCTCCCATATACCCTCTCTTTGATTCCTAAATGCGTCAATTACAGGAACATTAAAATCGTGGCACTTTACATGTAATAAAACATTGAAGTTTCATATATGTAAAAATAACACAAGGAACTATGAAAAATTTATCCATTACAAGTACTACAACATACATATACGGCTTTGCATAATACAGTTTCATATAAAACCAGACATACTGTACTAAGTTCTCACAGCCCCTTAAATTCACCGAGCTAGTCATGGCATAAAAGGAAATAAAACAAAGGGTAAATGACTAGAAACCAATTCGTGTAAAACAGGCCAAAACTTGATAAAATATTTGCAGTAAGAGATTCCTTCTGGCTTCGGTCTTCATCATCAGTGACCTGGCTTCATCTGCTCCTTCCTCAGGCTACTTCCTTCTTCCTCTCTCATTCGTGTTCCTCATTTCTGAGTCCTCTATGTTCAGTCGAGCTTCTCGCTGTATCTTCTCCTAGATAATGGACCAGCGCACTGGCAGGAAGAAGGGAACTACTCTCCTTGCAGACACCCATTCAGAGAAGAAACAGAGGGACTTACGTTTGTCATGAGACCTAACAGGTGCTGAAACTATTACTTAACTATTTAGGTATATGCCTCTGAGTCCACAGCCCACCTCAGTGGATCCACAGTACAGCTACTTTACTTTGACTACGGCTCAAGGGGGCCTGCAGGAGGAATACTACCGTAGTGGGACTTATGCTGAGAAGCTGCCTGGTACACACTTAACTATCCTCAACAACAAGGAATAGATCATGTGTCTGGCTGACCCCAGGCATCAAGAGTGCCAGAGGACAGCCTGGCAGGTGTCAGGAGAGGAGAATATTTCCCTGCAGTGCCAGTCGCTGGTCGGGGGCTTCACTGGCACGTGACTTTGTCATGTACGCACAACAGTCCAAGAGTCTGTTTCATTGGTACATAATAGAAAATAATTAATCTCAGCCCTTTATAAGGGCATCTTCTTCCTACCTTATCCTTATATAAAAGAGATAAAAACAAAGTGAAAATTTATTTTTGTTATGTTTTTTGAAAAAATATCCACGAGTGCTGGAGTTGACCCATCCCCATGGGAGGGGACTGTAAGGACACACTTGACAAATCACATAATGTGAGCATGGCTGTGCTAGCACCAGACGCTCCGGGGGCCCGGGGCTCCCTGCGCTGCCTTTGCTCCACAAACCCGCCCAGGTCACCAAACAACAACATTCAACACCTCACTTGCTTTGTAGATTTTTTAATATGAAATATTTTCCTTGCCTCCAGCTAATTAAATTTATTTGCACTTGTATTAACACATTTTATTTTCTAATTGTATTTCACCACTTTTAACTATTTGCAACGGATATTATTAGAACTTGTTAAATTGGCAATAACTTGAATAGTTGAAGTTGCAGCAGGTGTTGTGGCCGGATCGTTGTTGTTGGGTGGTGGTGCCGTCGTGTTGTTGTCCATGTGGGCGTTGTCTAGAATGAGCGAGTTGGTGGGCGGGTTGTGGACAGCATGGTGGCGCGGGGCTGACTGGGTGCGGGCGGAGTGCGGATCCAGGGGGGCAGGCGGCAGAACGACGGGCAGGTGGTAGTACTTGCACAGCCCCCGGCCGCACTTGCCCTTCACCGCGTCGCGACAGACACTCACCTTCATGTCTGTCACCTCTACGTGATCTGAAGGAAGGAACTTGTCACCAGCTATCCTATGATAATCAGGGAAACACATTAGACTATTTAGGAACTGCATACACTGAATCGCTTCACAATATACTCAGTACTATAGCAGCAGTATATTTTACACAAAGCTGTATACACGTGGAAGCATTGTATGTCATTAAGCAATGTATACCATAATACTTATTCAATCTAAAGTGCTAATTCTACATAAAAAACTACCCAGGTATGTGTATACTTACTTTTTGCACTGTATATGTAAATTTACTAGGTGTAACTACAGCCTGTTTGTTAAGAAATGCATTTGGTGTAACTAGTATGGTGATACCAACAGGTTGTAGGTGGGAGACATGTATGCTCTGATCAGTGCATGCATGTCTTTTTACCTACAAAAATTTATTACTAGATAAATTTATTTCTCGGTTACTCTGAAGAAAATAAATAGTGACCTTTTCTTAATGGAGAACAAGTCATCTTGGGTAGTTTTTTGTAAGCAGTCTACAACTTTTCATGACACTACAAGCATATACACAGAAGCAATACAACCATTTAATAAGTTCTTACGAGGGAAATGCGCCTCATAGGTCACTGCTGTGTCCCCCAATACACTGGAAAAAGTGATAACAAAAAATTAGAAGACGAGGACTGGCTCGAGTTCACCTCCATACCTTCAAGGAGATGGACAAACTTGCAGGCAGGTCTCACACACTGTCCGTACTTAAAATCGCGGCACACTTGCAGGGTGTCCAGCAACTGTAACAAAAGCAGACAGTAAGATGACCTCATTCACAAAGGAAACGTCCAATTTAAGGACCTTATTTTTGTTTTAAGAGGGTAGGTCAAATATTAAAGAGTAACTGTCTGCTTCAGGTTTTTTTATACATGGACACCTTTGAGCTGCTTTGGTACATTGAGACCCTCTTTGCCAGAATTTGAGATTATTACTGCACTTTATATATATATACACTATAGTCACAATATTTGAGTTATATTTGCTTTTAGCATAATATTTAATAAATAAATTATGTGCAGTATTTACTACTTTGTTATACTATAATAACAAAATAATTAGACAAGATACTTAGACACTTCCCCCCCCCCCAAAAAAAAAAAAAAAAAAAAAAAAAAGTTCAGTATATGTAACTAGAGGCTTATGAAATTTATGGTTAATTCTAGCTTGTGCATTCTTAGGCTTTACTTTGAGATCCTATACTGTATTGTATATGAATAATAATATACTGTGTTACAACAATAATGATTAACTAAAAAAAGTGTATGTTACTTAATCATTATAATTAGCATCAAACTACAAGATATGTACTTGCATGATTGTCAGTCAGAAAACATTTAATTAATGTTTATCACTAGTACAGTAACACAAAATATTTACTTAGAGAACTATGTACTGTTACTGATGTAGACTTAGTGTTTCAGTTGAAGGTAGCATTAAGCAGTGCAGTGACAACTACATACAGTACCATAAGGTAAAGGAGCAGTAAAAACTACTGTACATAATATTCTCTCAATGGCATTATGGGACTCAAGTTACCAAAACTACGATTGATGAATTTACTTTCGAGTACTTTTAGGCTTCGAAAAACTAATAAGAATGAGAATAATTTACGGACACGTGAGCAATAAGAACGGTATGGAGGTGCGTTTGGTCAGTTCAGTTATTAAACAGAGGTGGAAATTGTTAACATCTGTTTCCACAGGAAACATGCATTCTGTACATCACTGAGATGACAACAGTTACAGCAATCTGGTCTTTGGATTAGGGAAATTGGGTAAAGAATGAAACTTAAGATATATTCTGGTTCTGTAATTAATATCCTGTAATGATATCCAAATTATGGACACACTGTACTGTACTTACAAATTTTTGAAAACCAGTATGCTGTAACTAGCAATATAATTTAATACTGTACAGGGTATTAAAGTAGAATATTCATAAAAAATATCATACATGTTTGCTCACCACATAGACAACAGTAAGAGGTAATAATCATAGCTGCTGGAGTAAACAGGAGTTAGTTCACATATTTCAAATGGCTTCTTTCTTAGCCATCACTTTAATTACTGCTTGTTACATGTAGAGTATTACAATTTGAAATTCTATTAAACTTTTTGAAATTCTATTAAACTTTTTGAAATTCTATTCAACTTTTTGAAATTCTATTCAACTTTTTGAAATTCTATTCAACTTTTTGAAATTCTATTCAACTTTTAAAACTTAATTTAAAATTAAAAGCTATTATTTATAAAGATTTTAGGATAATTATCATCAAAGTGATCAATACAAAATTATTTTTGAGCTAATTCTGACACACACAATCATTATGTGTAATTGCCTTTTTGTAGTTACAGGAGCAGAGCTATGCTCATGATGTCCCATCTTTGATGTTTAATTTGCTAAATAAGTTAAATATGAATGTCATAGCATATACTACCTGCACTTGGATCTCATTCTGGCAGTCTGCCACTATTTGGGAAGAGACATTAACTAGTGTCCTTTGTGCCTTGTTCTTCTCGTTGATGGTGCTAAAATGTCTTGCTTATCTAGTTTGTTTCATGCATTTTCTTGTGGTTATTTCATTTCATCTTGTTTTTCTTCTCTTTGCCAGTAACGACATTCTCACCGTATTCAGTCTTCAAATTCATATTTCTTCACAGTGAGAGCTATTTTGTGGCATATACTATTTTGATTGACTGTGGGATTAACCTAAATATGTTTTAGCCCTGGCCATTTCTCTAGGGCAGGTTAACCCAAGAGTTAAAACATATTTATCATCATTCATGCATACCTGCTGGAGGCTCAAGCCTTTTCCTCTCAGTTACTTCATCACACCTTCCAGCCCTTGCCAGGATGCTGACTACACCTTCCAGCCATCCTGTATAAATCAGTCTTGCTTCATGTTTTCAACATGGCCAAACCATTTCAATAAATCTTTGTTTTTTAATTAAAGTGTCTTTTATACAACCACAATGACTTTGCTTTTTTCCATGTCTGCATAATCTTGACACTTCCATTGCCTCCATCATTAAAAAGGACACTTGTATAAAAGTTCAGGCACCTTTATAAACTTGTACTTTTTATTTTTGTGTCCACTGATGCAGCTGCTTTTCTTACAAAAACTCCTCATCCCTTCTGAAACTTTCTCTCTCTCAGCTACCCATTATTTTACTGCTTCTAAAGATCTGGGTTATTTGTCAGTGTATTTACTGCTCAGGTTTCTAAATCCATGCACATCTCTGATCTTCTTCTATTTTGCCTTCTAATTTTTCATTTCCTATATAACTAATTATTTTGATTAACATGCTCTTTTTACATTCACTTTCAAAAATCCTCCATTTACACAGTATAAATCCTCCATTTACACACAGTATTAGACTGTATTTACGAACTGTAAGTAGTATTTTAGAACTGCCTCTCTTCCTACTCATCAGCATTCATTTCTCATAGAATGTAGTTTAGAAATACTTAAAACAACCATGTTGATATCAAATATCCTTGTGTAAATCACATTCTTACTGGACACCAGTCTCTTTTCTGCCCATGTAACCTGTGTCTCACTCTCATAACAGCTCTTTACATCTTTCAACAACATCTATTAAATACATCTACAGTATTTTGCAACTTTATTTCAAAATCCACTCTATCATAAGCCGAGCCTGGCCCATGGCCGGGCTCAGAGAGTAGATACTCTCGAAACTCTTCAAAGGTTCAAAGGTTCAAAGGTATCATAAGCCTTTTCCAAATGTAGAAATTTGTAATTACAAGAGAGTATCCTCATGGTGTCCCATCATGTAAAACAAACATAAATATTTTGAATGTTTCCAGGGGCTTATGTGCACACAGTATATTGTATATATTTGCAGCCCATTCTAACTACCCACCTTTCATTGCTTGTTTCTTCATGTCTTTCTGAATTTGTGATATTATATTTCCTTTTTTTTTTTTACCATCTTCTACTGAAAGCATTTTCAGTGTCTTCACTTGCTGTAATTCAAGTCTTAATTCTGGAATTTAATTTGTTGCAATTTTTAGATGTCTTATATTTTTTTCTATATTGTGTGCTATTTTAAATGCTGATACCATATTAGGGCTGTATATTCTAGTTTGTGTAATGCACAGTACAGTACATATGTTGTGATTTTGATTTAAACATTTTTCCCTCTACTGGTTATTTTATATGAAATTGCATTTGAATTCTATCCTAAATTTTGTCAGCAGTGCATGTGATTTCCTCACTACAGATCTACATAGCATAATGTGATTTTCTGGTGGTAGTCTTGCTTACACTCCAAAGACTTTCTTTACTAGGTGTTCTTAATATTTTATCACTTGGTTTATATTTTTCATGGAACCTATTTAAACTTTAACACATTTTCATTACACAGTATCTTGTTTATCATTTAATGGTTTGCCTGAAGATTCATTCTCACCATGTAGCATTGGGATGGTTAATCTTCAAGTTAGGTTTGATTGGAAAAACCATTAAGCATCTGAACTAATCTGAGGTGGTGAATCTTCAAGTGGAAGAAACCTGGAGGTGATTTTCAGGTGAATACCTTGGGGAGGTTAATCTTCAGATGGCGTAAACTTGAGGGGTGAGCACCTTGGTGGGGAGTTTAATCTTCAGCTGGAGTAAACTTGAGGGGTGATCTTCGGGTGAGCACCTTGGTAGGGAGATTAATCTTCTGGTGGAGTAAACTTGAGGGGTGATCTTTGGGTGAGTATCTTGGTGGGGAGGTAATTCTTCAGGTGATCCACTTTCCCATCTGGTTCTTTCACTGATGTTCTCCTTATTTATAAATACACTCTGGAACCTTGTAATTAATATCTCGCATTTCTTCACTTTTTTTTTATTTATCTTTCATACTGTTTGCATTTTATGAATATAAATTTGATTCTGACTTGTTCTCTTCTGCTAATCATTTTTCAGAGTTACTCTCTTCTTCCTTACTTAGCACTGTACATTCACTTGTTTGAAAGGCTGACATGTTCAGTAGCCTCTATATATAGGCACATGTGATGCCACTAGTTTGATGTAATGATAATCCATGTGGTAGGGAAAGGAGGGTAAGGAAGGTGGGGGGGGTCATTGGATGAACTACAGTATACAAAATCCTTTTCCTTCATCAAAAGTAGGTATTTTTATACTTGTAGGGTTCAGTGACTTCCCTAAAACACCCCAACAGAACCACAATCAGAGGTGGTGCAAGTGCAGCTCAAGGCAGAGTAAATCAACCAAAAGGATAAATAGAAGCACACACAATTTATGTTGGATCTTTAGACTTCAGAAGCCCAATTTGCTGCACGAGGACATGTTATAGTGGCTAATACATAACTGATTTCTTCTTAATGTTATGGCAGTCACATCACATGAGGTTTCCCAAGTCTTTATTAGTCTCATATTTTCCTTCAGTTTGTTAAAATAGATACATGAGGCTTATGCTTTATATCCTTTGTTATAAAACTCAACTTTTTACTTTGTGTAATATCTAAAATCTCTTTTTCTTGAGTCAAAAATTACTACTGTTTTTCCTTTCTGTTTTCTTTATGAATCTAAGGTTACTGGTAAGCTTTTACTCGGTTTTCTTTTTCTTTTTCCAAAGTCCTCTTTCTACGTAACCTGTAACGACTTTTGTTTTTTAAAAATTCCTAACAGCCTGGCCTGAAGCCTTGCTTCCTTTTTGCATAATTTTCATATACCAGTACTGTACAATCTACATTATTCCACATCTGTTCAACTGCCCTTTTTTATAAGCTTTTTTCAACTATCTATAAGTTCCCTTTCTTTGACAATTTTTACCTAGCAAATATAATAATAGCTTTCAGTTCTTTCTAGTTTTATTTCATAATCCATAACATCATGCTACACATTTAGTCCCTTGTCTTGCTTACTCAGAATTTAGCTTACTGCTGCTTCTATTTTTAATAATTAAGTTTTTACTGCATTATTTTTTATCTACTCTGGGTTTGTTCTCTTCATCTGCTCAGTTCCATAAAAGTAAGAGATCTTTGAATCTTCAACTATTCATTGTACTGTTTTACAGCTCATGTTGGTTCAGCTCTGTTCAACTCATATTGGTTGAACTCTTGTGCATTTTTTTTTTTTACAAATTAAAGGTCTTTCAGAAAAAATACATTACTTTATAAATGAATTTTGTCAGTGTAATATATATTACCAGCCATAAATTAATTTGAGCCATTAGTTGAGGGGTATGTTTTCCGAACCAAAACTAAAACTAAAATCTTGTAGGCCCTTTTATTTCCACTGAATGTTACGCTGCAGTAATGCAATTTGTCATATAATTTGGCAAATACATGATGTATTGATTACTGTTCTAGCAGTAGCAACATGTGGCATGCCTACTTGTGGGAATCATGTGTTGTTTGTGCTGTAGACCACATACGCCAGTAGCAAGGTGAGGTGATATTACAAACAAATTTCATCGCATGATTGTTGAGTGGTTTTGTGTTGCCGTTTCAGCATTTTTAGGTTCTAATCAAAATGCATTTGCTTTGAGAGCATACTGATAGCAAGACAGGATCAAATTTCTCTTGTTTCTTAGAAACTAGAGGAGATAAGGAAATGTATCTTCATCATCAGTGCTACCAATTACAGACTGGTATATAAACTTCCTGGTTCTCTAACCATGTCTTGGATGTAACATTTCAGTGTAATTTAAGGATGAAAGAAAAAATAACTTTTGGTTATTTTTATTCATATTCTTCCCCTAAAGATCATTGTGCAACCAATTAGGTTCTTTAAGTAATTCACTGATGTTGCAGCTTGAGAAAATACTGTAGTTTTCACATTTCCTTGGCTAAATTGCCTGTGTTGTTTTTGGAGACCACTCTCAGATTACATGTTGTGCCCTATGTACTATAAGGAGTGCAAGATTCTCCATTTAAAGGAAAAAGGGGCATGTCATATGCTCAGGCACTAACCTATCTCTGCCAAACTTGCTGCTTGATGACGATTCCAAATACTTGCATCACCTGTTGTATTCCAGTTCCTGCATGTATTACCCACCCCTTGTGCGTAATCAGTTCAAGGTGTTCTCCTCAGATACTCTTATCTTGACTGCTTCCTCTACTCCTCATTCCTCTACTTCTCTGACCACACAGCTTACCCACTACTTTTGTGGTGGGGGTGAAGGTTCTTACAACTCCACCTTATGCTCCACATTTTCCCATGTGTCCTGAGTCGTCCTCCACCATGCCCTTTCATGATCACTCTAAAATCTCAAGTTTCCTATCTCTGAAGTCATCCTTATTTTGACCTTCAGAACTATCCTGTCACAAGCAATTCTGTATCACACCACCTGAGGTTCAAGATAATGATTGTTCTTAGATTATGAATTAAATAAACTAAAACACCCTATTCTCAAACTTAGCAAATCTAGTGATGACTTCCCTGTCACATACCTGTGATAAATAATATCAGTGCCTAAATGCATCACAGATATCATTTGCTCTGAATCCCCTCTCAGTTTCTCTTGTTTCCACTGCCTCCTTACAGGTCAGTTCTTTCTACTCTACGATGAAAGGACACGTGCATACATACACTTAGAACATCTTTATTGGGTATATTTTAGTCCCAGGATCTTGGTCACTCATTTGGAGTGACCAAGGTCCCAACACCAAAATATATTCAGTAAAGATGTCCAAATTGTATGCAGTTGGGTCTTTTCATCCATATTCAGTATCATTATACCTTCCACTTTCTACTCTAGATCCCACCCTCTGGACTTCTGAGATATCCCACAATCCACCCTGCAGAAGTCATTGGCCACTTTTCCTTCTGCTGCTGAATCCTGTCTTTATTGATCACTATATTTGCCTCTACTCCACCTTTAGTGAAGACTATGACTTCTTAACTGAAACTGACTTATTGCACTATGACTTTTTCCTTTCATAGTAAACTCACCCTCCACACTTCTACTCACTAACATCAGCTCCCTTTTGATTTGTAACATGTATCACCCATATGGGTTTAGCACTTGCTTTGAATATAATACTATCACTACTGCTACTAATAATAATAATAATAAAAGCTCTGTCTGTTTGGCAAGAGCCCTGCTAATATGGCCTAATTTCATGAGTTCTGACACACACACACACACATACACAGTTATTACAATACTTGTACATCTATGAACCGTAGGGTGGCATTTGGCAATTTCTTACTGCACACAAAATTATTTACTGTACCAGAATCTGCTCTCAGGCAAACAGAATGCACATGTAGCTGAATGAAAATGGAGCCTGAGAGGTGTAAAAGTAGATGGTCAATAGACAATGGCAGTGTGGTTCATTGTCTTGTTCTCAGCAACACTGTGTATTATAATTATCTCATTGTATCAACTTGTGAAGAAACTGGAAAAATTTGTGTATATAATATGAAGATAGGAAAAGTCTAATTAATTCATATGGTTAGTGTAAAGATACGAAAAATCTGAATAATTAATATGTATACCATAAACACGTGAAAAGTGTGAATAGTTCATATAAATATTGTAAAGCTATGAAAAGCTTGAAAAATTAAGCTATTCAAACATAGCAAGGAACATAGAAACTACAGTAGTGTCCTTCAAGCACTTCCCCATAAATATAATAATAATAATAATTGAAGCATCTGTGTATTAAAACTAAATTTTGTCATGAATTATGCTACAAAAATGTAACTGGAAGTTGCCAAATTAAAAGAAATTATTAAATGTCCAAATAATTAAATTACGTTTGTAACCGATTGCTTTCTAAACACTTGAAGGAGCTTTAGTGACTCAACTTGTCTTTATTATCACAGAAAGAGACAAGAGACTGCCTGGCAGGGAGACAGGGAGAGGGTTTCCAAAATTACTGTTACAAGGCAGGAAGACAAGAAGAGTCTACCAAACAGGAAGAAAGGGAGAAGTAGCCAGACAGAGATAGGTAGAGGTTACCAGGCAGGGAGAGAGTGCCAAATAGGGCAGAGTACTGGATAGAGCGAGGGTGCCGGATATGGAGAGGCTACCAGATAGGATGAGGATAGGGCGAAGCTACCAGATAGTGAGGTTGCAGATAGAGCGAGGCTGCCAGAGAGAGCAAGGCTGGCAGATAGAATGAGGCTGCCAGATAGGGAGAAGCTAACAAGCAGGGCACAAATGCAATACTGTATATAACCTGGTAACTTACCTTATTTTTCCATATATTCTTCAGTCCACTTATTATGATTGATGTCACACAGTTCTCAAGAATGTAACCACTATGTTATTTGAGACTTCCCAGTATTTTTATCCTTCAAATATAACATGCATCAATATTCATAGCTCTCCCTACAGGAATAAAATATAAACACCTTTTTTTCAAAACACCTGGGTACTTTTACATAGGAATAGGAATTTGTACCTCTTGCCTGAAGGGGACCTATATTTACCTGTAGTTTACCTGTAGACAAATCAAGGAGTTACTGACCCCATGGACTGGTTCTAGACCAGGTTTCCCAGTTGATGGCCTGATTAATCAGGCTGGTGATAGGTTTTATGTACAACTCATTGCATTAGTTATGTCCTTGTAGTATCTGAAGAAGAAAGTTTTCTTACACATGCACAATCCATCCCATGTGTGTAGTTATTTAATTTTAGAAGATAATTAGAATCAAATATAATGTTAGAGTATGTGTGTGTTCATATAGTAGACCTAAGCAGAACAATTTTACAGTGACCGTAATTTAAAACGGCCACAAAACCTAGGATCTCCATCATAAAATGAGTTTTTTGACTTATAACTTCTCATGCCATGTGACCATCACCAACAAATGTCAAATTTACACACAAGACATGTGGCTCTCACTTTGCTATCTTTTAACTCTAACTAACCTAACTATTCCGTATACTGTACCTGTGACTGGGTTTGAGGGTGCTTCATATCAAAATATTTGAAAGAATTTTAAAAAGCAAGATTATCAAATACAATTGCTAAGTGATGAGCATCAGGAGACCACTACACTCCTTTAAAACAATTTTTTTTTACCTCACTGCCTCTGATTTATGCTGTCTCTTGCCCTCATTAGCCACTATTACTACATTATGAGTTGTAATTAATGGATGGTGATAGAAATAGAATTTCCTAGGAGTTACTGGTGGTGTAGGCCACATCCCAACCCTCAACTGCATCACCTGTGTGTGTTTGTGTGTGTGTATCTTCCCCTCACACTCTCAAATAACAATACATGTATGTGCATGAAAGGGCAATAACAAAATTTACTTGAGGAAACGATTATCTGTAGGCTACGAACATGCCAGGTCATGGACCGGGCCATGGGGGCGTTGACTCCCAGAACACCCTCCATGTGAACACACTCAGGTATGCTCCGGTAAGAGAGAGATCCTTTTTTGGTGCTTCCAACTTCTCCCTACCTCCCACACCACTGCCAACATTTGCCACCACCACCACCACCTCCACTGCCACTGATACCACTGATCGGTACCAACTCACTGCCTTCTTATATATACATAAACAGTGTTGTGTCAGATATACTGGGAGTGAGAGAAGGTAATAAAAGAGACAGAGGAAGGGAATGGGTGAGAGGGATGGAGGGAGAGAAAGATCCATCTCTGGTGAATACAGAATAGTTTTGAATTTCATTGTTTAAAAATATCAATTGAAAATAGATATGAAATATTATTGTTCCAGTTCACATTTACTTAATGAACTACTGTATGTTTATGGTCTCTAATCTGGTTTGTACTTGGAGTTGATGTGTATACAGTATGTTCTTAGATGATGACTATGCAAACCCATACAGCATTGTGTTTTGCTGGGATTCTTTTCTACAATAAATAAATGTTTGGAGCTCGTATATATGAAACTGGTTGATTTTCTTTCACAGTTTTAGATAAAAATGTGATGTTGATAGTTGGGAGAGAGTGCCATTCACTTGGTCAAGGACAGGGTCGTGGGGGGCATTGACCCTTGGAACGACCTCCAGGTAGACTCCAGGTAAATATGATATATATACAGTGGACCCTCGGTTTTCATTCACCTCCAAACTTGAACAATTATGTAAATGTATTTTTGTAAGAGCTTTTGTAATTGTATTTTTGGGGTTCTGAAACGACTAATCTAATTTACATTTGTCCTTATGGGAACAACATTATATTGGGAATACAGAAAAACCTGGATTTACCAGGCCTCAGTTTAACTGACTTTGGAAATACAAAAAATCTTCTGGGTCAGTTGATTTGGAATCAACGTATAAAGAGCGCTGGTTAAAAAAGTGATCGTTTTTGGTCTGATCATGACTAAATAAAATTTTATTTACCCCAATCAGTATTACCAGTCACCCACTACTTTGTTAGTCAGCTAAATCGAGGATTTGTTGGTACATTTACAAGAGTTAAGTGTACACGTCACTGAGTATTTTTTTAACTGTGAGAGTTAGAGACCACAAGACCTACCACTACCACCCATTTCTACAGAAAGACATGAAATTCATCTTTCCAACCAATATTTGTTGAGTATTACATGTATTATTGTATTACACAGTGTGCTGTATTTGTATAAATTCTGTACGTACAGTAAAATGTTCAACATGTATACTATTTTTCTCCCCAAACATGGTTCCCATCTTCAACACTGGTACTCAACCGTCAGTTACTGTAACTGCCATTTTTTAAATAATAAACAGCTTAACTGCCTTTTGACTAAAATGGGCATTTTGGATCACAAACTCTATTTACCTGTGATAGTGTGAAGTAAAATAAAATTGAAAAAATAAGCCTGAGATGAAGTTGAGATAATCACAACTGATGGAACATAACCTAATTTTATTGGCCACTCTCAGAGGACCACTGCCCATATAATAGTATTTTTCATAGAAAAGAAAGCTTTGTTAGGCTGGTATGAATTAATTTACGATAGTCCTAAGAAGTGTTAAGAAACAAAAACACAATGGTGCCAAAAAAATACTAATGGCAAGATCTTACTGTGTGACGATGGGATGAAGGTTAACATTGTTGTTGCTAATATTGTTCTTTATCATTATATACAAACAGTTGGTAGTTATTGGGGTGTTTTTCTGTTAATAGTTCCAGGAGATGAGCAAGATAAGGGAGGATGGGTAGAAAATTAGTAAATTATATTACCACGTTTTCTCACAGCTGTAGTAAAGGTTGCAACCCACAGACTATCAGATTGCTGTGTCAATATTTTGTGGTGTCATTTAACAGCGAAATAACGTTTAATATAAGTTCATCATCATAAAAATTTAAAGGGATGGAAAATGGATCAACAGTGAAAAAAAAAAATGATTGTAGAATTACAATGCCATGTGTAATGCCATGACACCTCTTGGAATATCGTATATATTATATTCAAGATTAGGTATTTTACTGCCCTATAGTGCATTGAGGTTACTATAGGCCATCAATATTTTGAATATAATAATACATCCCAAAAACAACAATAGTCCTGTACTTAATTTATAGGCACTTATGGTCAAATATTAATATCTGAAATAATATAAATTATGTTATCACAAGACTGGGAATGTAGAGGCACTGCTAATCAAGCTTAGTGGAAAATAACTGTGATGCTCGAATCATAAGCACCACAGCAAATAAGGTGAAATATAAAATAAATTACTGTCATGTGCAAGAAATAGTACAATTTAAACAAATTTGGCATCGCCAAGCTGCTGGCCAAGCATGAAGCTGTGTAGCAGCAGATATCTTTTGCAGTGTGCAGTCTTTGAAATGCCACGCCACGGTTCAAGTACAGTATTTACATCATCAGTTATTTCATTAGTACTTACCAGCTGCTACACCTGGGCTGCAGAAGTAATGTGTAATATCAAGCTTCAGAAGGGATGCATACAATTTGCTATGTGTGCAGATGAAAAAAAACAAAGCACAGCAAAAGCTATTACTGTATACTATACTAAAAGAGTAGAAAAACTAAAGCACAGTACAAGTGTTAGTAGGCCTTAATTGTAGCCATAAAATAACTGTTAAATACCTGACCGTTTTCGTCGGTGTAGACTACAGATGTAGCATTGTTGGGAAGAATGCCAGCTGTACAGTCAAACAGTGCATGCCAAGCAGTCCAGCACGAAGACAGTTATTTTTGAGTGTTGGCAGAAGCATCACATGTATTAAGAATTTGCCAAGGGTTGCAAAAAGTTGTGTATTTGTCATAACATGTGTTGAATGTTACAAAAAATAAAAAAAAAGTAAGAATGGCATGCAGTGTTACATATATGAAAAGCACATGTGGTATGTCAATATAGCATCCAAACAGCATGAATAAGGTATGATGGATGGCCAATCAACGTGCAAGGTGTGGAGACAGTGTTGTTATTAACAAATGGGTGTGCAGTTGAAGTGCATTGCAGGCAGACAATCACAGTGAAGGGTATCGGTTCAGTGCAGTAACCAAAAGGCGTGTGCAGTCCAGGACATATGGTGAGAGATCCATTGGGTGCATGTCAAGAGAAGAAGAAATTAATATGACAAAGAATAATAATTACTAAAACTGTGCAAACACAAGAATGAATCAGCTTGGTACTTACGTGCAGGTGGTGATACATGCAATCCAAGGCTATACATGGGAAAGTCACCCATCAAAGCGCCGACCAGAAGGCTGGGATTCCCTAAGCTTTGGGCGAGGCACATGCAGTTCACGGCTGAGCCACAAGTAAAATAGTCTCTCATGCACTTCATACAAAAATCCCGTGCCTCAAGGGTATCATGCGAAATAGCAATAGTTTCCCTCCTAGGCTGATTTTTTCTTCTGATACACTATACGAGATCGTTTATAAATGGCTCATGTTTAAGAATTTGCCAGTCTTTTCTTGTGATGTGCAGAAACTGTCTCAGTGAATTTTTAATGAAATTAAAACTTATATTTTAATCCGAAAACTTGACATTAATTTTTTTTTTTTTACATGAAAAGAGCCCAAAAACTTTAGAACTGTACATAAAAATGGCATAAACTTGCTTGTCATTTTTTACCTTCTGCCTCAGAAGTGAAATATTCATGTAAGTCTCCCTGGAGGTTGTGGATGTGTGAGGTCGTCGCCATCGACTACCTGAGTCCGGGGAGTCCTCTCAAGATTTACATGCTCTCTGCGAGGTCGTGCTTCTTCCTCAGAGGTAAAGTGTGTGGACGTTCTCATGGTTCCCACACCACCATACTCACCCGCGTTGTCCTGTAGCCTAACCCATCTCACACTTTGCACATGTCTCATAAACCACCAGAGAACCAAAAGACTTACTGAGAAGTAAAAATAAAATCTAAATTTTTACAAGAACACTAATCATAGTCAAGATTATCTATGGGATCTTATAATTTTTTTTTATTAAAATCAAAATTTGCATCAGGTGGAATGTGAGGATGTAGAAAATGAGATTTGGGTGTGACCGAGTTGGTAATTCCAACCAGGCATATCGCTGCTGAATTATATTATTCAGCATATGAAACATAGATTTAACTATTTTATTTTTAGTGAGCGGAGATACCGTATGTTTTTTCAACACTCACTGGCATCTCTCATTCGTCAGTAAAATTTATAATCGTGCTGGATACCCCTAATATTGTTGACGCAAACTAAAATAATCAGATTGTTGGTTAATTTGATGCTAAAATTCATGTTGCATATCACATCAAGTCTACCAACAAATTTATTATTATATATTATGAAATATGTATCCAAATCATTGACTGCTGTCCTTTCGCAGACCATTGGCACAGCTTCAGACGCTTCTTCTGACATATTTACTGTGCTCAGAACTCTCACTGTTAATGTTCAACATTCATATCGGATATATCTTCAGCCAAATATTAAAACAAAACAAGATTCGATAGTACTGATAAAAGTTTTACCTGTTTTAGTTTCTAAAGTTGTATTATATATTGTTTGTAAAATTTTAAACTAAAATGAATAAACAGCACTTAAATACTATACATATACAGTATATTAGAGTAGAATTCAGAAGCATCAATCCCATTTTGTCCTAGTTCAGATTAAGTGCATCAAATACATTAAAAACAAAGTTTTGAAAAGATATAGATGTGGTAAACTCAAAAATTTTCATTGAAGCCCAGTAAAATTGTAGTGTAAATTTGACATTGGAGTAAGGATGTTATTACATTGTTAGATCTTGGTAACAGGAGTGCCTTGGATATAGTGGGCACTAATATAAATTGAGTTAGTCTCATGGATATACTATTCAACAACAGTATGGTAGCAATTTGTTAGAACAACCAGGAGTTTAGTAATGCTGGAAATCATATAGGTTTACAATATTTATTAACTAATTTGCATGAAAAAGAAATTTGCACTGAAAAAGTCACAAATCTGTTGGTATTACTGTATATCTGGCAAAATTGTATACAGTGAAAGATGTTGTATGTACGTATTTCAATCTATATACTCTGAGAATTATTTTAATCCGTAACTTAGGATTAAAGTATCCTTGATGCTTGTGTATAGGTGCATTGAGGCCTTAATACCTTCATGAAGTCTATACATCAATACAGACTATGCATGTCTGTCCTCTAGGTAAAGAAATCACAACAAAAAGACTAAATGTACATGTATTAGTCCTTATCTGTATACTGGCTTTTAGTAGTATTAAGTACGTAGCTCTTAAATAGTATTAGTTTTAGCCTGACTGAAATGCATTGCTTAACAAGGGGCTTTCCAGAAAATGTATATATTATATGTAATCTAAGAGAGAGAGCAGTACCCTACATTTTGATTATGACTTTGGCCTATTGCTACAGTAACTAAAAGTATACAGTGGTACCTCGGTTAACG
The DNA here is from genome assembly GCA_009830355.1 of Cherax destructor. Lineage (NCBI taxonomy): Eukaryota > Metazoa > Arthropoda > Malacostraca > Decapoda > Parastacidae > Cherax > Cherax destructor. Next base: position 107,688 of record WNWK01001327.1, read on the forward strand.
ATATTTTTTCGTTCCAGAATGCTGTTCAAGTGCCATTACCAAACAAATTTATCCCCATAAGGAATAATGTAAAATAGACTAGTCCTTTTAGACCCCCAAAAATACACTTACAAAAGCATTTAAAAAAATACTTACATAAAAGGGCGTGTTTGGGGACCATCGTAAACCGAGGTACCACTGTATTTAGATTCATTAACATGAAACATGACTGACAAATCTATAGGTTAGGCATTATGTCTAAAGAAATAATATAATGATCTTCCTCAACACTCATCTATCTTCTGGTGTTGAAGAAATCTTAATTGCTTTCCCATTCAAATACAGTGGACCCTCGCTATTCGAACACTCGAAAACTCACCCTTTTATGTAAGTTTATTATTGTAAGTGCTTTTATAAGTGTATTTTTGGAAGTCTGAAATGGACTAATCTAATTACATCATTCCTTATGGGAATAAATTCGTTTGGTAACAGCACTTGAACAGCATTCTGGAATGAGGGTGAGTTTTGGAGTGTTCGAATAGCGAGGGTCCACTGTATATTTAATGAATCTGAAGGGGGATATAAAATAGACTAGGTAATGCTCTCAAATTCTGGCATCCAATAAACAAAAACTAAGCAAATAATAATACAGTGGTACCTCGAGTTACGATGGTCCCCAAAATCACCATTTTATGTAAGTTTATTTTTTTAAATGCTTTTGTAAGTACAGTGGTACCTCGACTTACGATGGTCCCCAAACACACCCTTTTATGTAAGTTTATTTTTTTAAATGCTTTTGTAAGTGTACTTTTAGGGGTCTAAACAGACTAGTCTATTTTACATTATTTCTTAAGGAGATAAATTCGTTTGGTAATGGCACTTGAACAGCATTCTGGAATGAAAAAATATCGTAAGTCGAGGTACCACTGTATATTTTTGGGGGTGTAAAAGGACTAGTCTATTTTACATTATTCCTTATGGGGATAAATTCGTTTGGTAATGGCACTTGAACAGCATTCTCGAACGAAAAAATATCGTAACTCGAGGTACCACTGTACTTAGCCAAAACAAAATAAATCTCCCATGTGAGCAACCAAAACTGAAACTAAAGTCAACAGTATATTCTAAATTATAGTTTAACCTAGTCAACAAAATCCCAGAGACTTGAGCTGATATCAGTAACCTCTTTACAGGCAGCTATACTTTGCTCCTTCTTTGGAGGGAGGGTAAAAGGGAGGATGATTTTGACTGAATTTTTTCTCATTGGTTTTTGACTAATTGAATTTATTTAGGTATGTGGACAGTTGGTGCCTATCTTGTATGCTCATATTTTTTGTGTAAAAATAAGTGAAGAAATGTGGATTTTTTTCATATCTGTGTTACATAGGGATTATGCCTGAATTTTGAATTATATTTTTTCTTATTTGTTCTGTGACTAAATCTATACTGTACCTTGTTTGTATTTAACGGTTTGGTGCAGGTGTGGTAATCTCACATTTTTTGGTAACATTAGTCAAGAAATGTAGAATTTGCAAAGTCTCAGAACGAATTAATATGTTTGATGTGTTATATTGAGTTTGCTTTATGCACCATGCACCAGGAACGCTTCTGCGGCATAAAGTGAGGGACGCCTACACTAATTTAGACTTCAAGAGCTTAGCTAGTGAAATATAAAAAAAAATAGAATTTTTGCATCTTGCTCAAGCTGCAGTCATTTAAAATGCCAGGGTAATTTTATGAGCCAATAATGCAGAAAATTACAGATGAACAATCATCCATAAAATCCCAAGAATATTGCAACATGACTCATTTTTCCGGGCCAAGGGCTCAGAAAACCATGGACTCAAACAGCAAAATGAGATTTGCACTGTGGATAGCAGCAAGAGACTAGCCAAATAATCTTACATTTATGGTTATGGCTAGTATTGTAACTTTGTTGATTGTAATTGTGTGGATACAATACTGCATTAGTAGGTTGACTGTGGCAATAGTTGCACAAGTATAGGTTTTAGGTCACCATTACACCCATAAAATGATATGGATGCTATTCCACCCATGATTGTGGCCATTATCAGTAAAATCCTTGTGGCTGGTGCACCCCTGTGATGACTACAGCCTAATGTTGCACCACTGGTCATTATGGCCACCGTTGTTTAAGTGTAGTTGCTGTTCAGTATTCTACCAGTGTGGTCACTCATGCCAGTGCAGTGATTGTGAATACAGTGGTAATTGTGACCACTGTTGTGCCAGTGGTGATTGTGACCACTGTTGTACCAGTGGTGATTGTGACCACTGTTGTACCAATGGTGATTGTGACCACTGTTGTACCAATGGTTATTGTGACCACTGTTGTACCAATGGTTATTGTGACCATTGTTGTACAAGTAGTGATTGTGACCACTGTTGTACCAGTGGTGATTGTGACCACTGTTGTACCAGTGGTGATTGTGACCACTGTTGTACCAGTGGTGATTGTGACCACTGTTGTACCAGTGGTGATTGTGACCACTGTTGTACCAGTGGTGATCGTGACCACTGTTGTACCAGTGGTGATCGTGACCACTGTTGTACCAGTGGTGATCGTGACCACTGTTGTACCAGTGGTGATCGTGACCACTGTTGTACCAGTGGTGATCGTGACCACTGTTGTACCAGTGGTGATCGTGACCACTGTTGTACCAGTGGTAATTTTGACCAAAATTGTACAAGTGTTGATTTTAACCATTCTTGTATTGTACTGCCGTATTGTAGTAGGTTCGCCGGTCTTGTCCCAGCCTGAGTCTCTTCCAGGTGGTGACCCGGCGTCGGCCCCCCGGGTGGGGATGCCGCTACTGTACTGCCATTATGCTTTTGGCCACCAATTGGTAACTGTGATTATCTATTTTCACCTAAGTTCAAGGTGTCCCATCTTCAATATTTAGCTGCCTATCATATATCTTTTTAAAACTTCCACTGGTTGTAGCACTTGCTGCCGCCTTTTGTAAACCATTCTAATGATCTTCCACTCGGTGAAAAAGAAGTGCAAATGTCGTTTTTGATGATGATTGTAGTTAGTTTTTATAATTACAAAGACAGTGGAACCCCGAGTTTATGAGCATAATTCATTCCAGAAGGCTGCTCAAGTGCCATTACCGAACGAATTTTCTCCCTTAAGGAATAATGTCAAGTAGGTTAGTCCATTTCAGACCCCCCAAAAATACACTTACAAAAGCACTTACACTCGGGGGTCCACTGATGAACCAGTGTGGTGATTATGCCCACTGTTGCCATTAATGTAAGTTATCTTTTTATTATTAATGCACGGTGCTGTACAGTGGTCCCCCACGAATTCGCGGTTTCAGTAATTCATGGATTTTTCCTTAGAACCTATCTAATAATTGTTCGTGGAAATCCCTGCAAATTCGTGGATTTTTTTTTACTTTTTTTTTGTAGCAGTATATAATTTTTTTATGCATTTTAAATCTAAACATTAAGAAAATATAATTTAATAATTTTGTAACATATATATTAACACAAGTTCAGCAAAATTTCCATACATTTAACTTTACTTTTACTAAATTAAATTATTATTATATATTTACCATATGTATACCAAAGAAAACAGGGTTACATGAATTACAGTATAACAAAGAAAATGGGCTTGCATGAATTACAGTACATATGAGGGTAACATCGGTATTTTACATTCAAGCACTGTGGGAGACAGAAGTACAGTACTGTACGTATACAGGTTTATCTTTACATTCTTTTTTTTTTTTTAAGGGTGATGTATGAAGCTGAGTTTGAAATTAAATTAAAGTGTTTTGACGGCATATTTAGGGTTTAAACTATAAAAATAAGCATTTATAGGCATTTTTTTAACCGTGTCCAGAATTCGCTGTTTTTCCAAATTTGTGGGTGGTCTTGGAACATAACCTCCGTGAATTTGGGGGGACTACTGTACATATATACATTATTGAGCTACTGCGAGCAATGCTCAAGCAGTGTTTTAGTGATGTAAATGTAATGGAGCACCATTATTTATCCAACACTGTTTTAGTGATGGTGTAAATGTAATTGGAGCACCATTATATCTCCAGCACTTTTAGTGTTGGTGTAAATGAAATTGGTGCACCAATATGTTGATTGTGGCCACATGTGGCACTGACAATTATAGCTAATCTACCACTACTGTTCTAGGAATTATGGTCACACCTGTGCTGCTATGTCAGTACAGTCACTGAATAGCTACAGTTTTTAAATCGTTGTATCAATGAGCATTATGGCTATTGTTGCACTAATGTGGTACATTACTGTAATTGTTGTCAGTTGCACTAGAGGCAATCATGGAAAGTTTCCTATGGCTTGGTAATGTCTCACTGCTGACAAAATTCAATCTTTCTAAAGCATATATTTCTGTAAGGATACGCGCAGGTTTTTTAAGTGGTATGCAATTTTTAACACTCCGGTCATCTCCCACCAAGGTAGGGTGATCCGACAAAGAAGAAAACGCTTTCACTGTCCCTCACTCAATCACTGTCTTGATGGAGGAGCACTGACATCACAGTTCAGATGACCCTCCAAACTGCAACATCCCCACCCCTCCTTCATAATGCAGGCACTGTACCTTCTGTCTCCAGGACTCAAGTCCAGCTAACCAGTTTTTCCTGAATCCCTTCATAAATGTTGCCTTGCCCACACTCCAACAGCACATCAAATCATAAAAACCACTTGTCTCTACTCGCTCCTATCTAACACACTTCCGTAAGTCTGTTGGATGTCCAACAGGCTTGTGTATTCAAGAAAAATAGATGTAGTCCAAGTAAACTGAAAATATACATTTTTTTAACACCTCCCATTTCCCACCATGGTACTGTGAGCCAGTAAGGAAGCATTCACCATTACTCATCTCCTAGCTATTCTTCCAGAAGTGCATGGATATCAATCTTGAAATGACCCACTGAACCACAATATTACTGCCCATCCTTCCAACCTCTACAACTCAGGCTTGCCCTAAATCAAAAAGATTTATACGTACAACAAACAAAAAAATAATCTACTTTATTTTCCAACTATGCTTTTCATGTAGGACTTTTTTAAAATACTAAGATAAGTGCATTCTATATGTCAAATATTCTTTTAAATAAATGAATTTGGGTATGATAAATGGTTCTTGGTACCCGTGATATTCTTGTCATGTACTTTTGTTATGTATCTACTGAAAAGCAACTGTAGTGGGAAGTGTAACTTAGCCTCTGTGTGATCAATTATTGACTAGATAATTGGTACTGTAATATAATTTGGTGGGTTGTAGGTGATAATATGATGGGTAGTTAGTGGCATATGGCACTGGTTTGGTAGCAAGTGGTACTATAAGTAAAAACTAAAATGTTAACAGATGCTAAGACCACTTACCAGTACAGTGGACCCCCGAGTTATGAACACCCCGGAAATCGTACAATTATGTAAGTATAATATTGTAAGTGCTTGTGGAAGTGTATTTTTGGGGGTCTGAAATAGACTAACCTATGTGACATTTTTCCTTAAGGGAGTAAATTCGTTCGGTAATGGCGCGCTTGAGCAGGCTTCTGGCGTCAAGTTTTTATAATACTCGGGGGACCACTGTACCTTTATTCCAGTGTAAAAAAATTAATGATAAAAAAGAAAACTTTAATCTTTGTTTTATGATCTTGCTAGACTGAGTGAGCAATGAGAATGTTTTAGCAATATGTATAGTAATAGATTGGTAGACAGCAACCATCCAGGGAGGTGATACCATCCTGTCAGATAAGTGTGAAATGGAAACCTGTTAATTTTTTTGCTCTGTAGCAGGAGTACTGATCTTTTCTGTCTTATAAACACACAAGATGTCATGGAAAACATTAGAGATGTGTTTCCATAAGACACCTGCTGTCCTTGTCCCTGTTCACCCATCAGTTTAAAATGTGTACCTGGGTGTTAGTCGACTAGTGTAAGTCGCATCCTGGGACAAAACTGACCTAATTTTACCGAAATGCTCAGCATAACAAAGGGCTTTCTATATACAGTGGTACCTCGACTTACGATGGTCCCCAAACTCACCCTTTTATGTAAGTTTATTTTTTTAAATGCTTTTGTAAGTGTAATTTCGGGGGTCTAAAAGGACTAGTCTATTTTACATCATTCCTTAAGGGGATAAATTTGTTTGGTAATGGCACTTGAACAGCATTCTGGAATGAAAAAATATCGTAAGTCGAGGTACCACTGTACATGTCATTGATGTCAGCTAGGCCTGTATGCCATGTACATGTACTTGTAGTAAATAAAGATATTATTATATTAAATCTTACAAACTTCTACATACATATATAGTATGCAAATACCTTTACTTCCCTATATGCTTTTTAATAGTTCTTAAGCCTGTAATGTTTTCTTTCCACCCTAGATGGTCTGGTCTAAGACCGGGCTGTGGGGAGGATAATCTCCAGAGCCACTAATTAAATTGTTGAAAGAAGTAAACCCAAGGTTGTGGAAGAAAATGCATAGGAAGTAAACACTGAAGTCTGTCAAGATCAATGGAACAGATTGTTGGAAATAAGAAAAAAGGGGGAAGAAAGAAAATGTCAGCATGAGAGCTTGGGAGGCAAAGTAATGCATGCAAATATGATGTAAGGACTGTAAGACATAGTGGTGACTGCATATGCTAGTATGTACTGGTAATGTGACATAAATTGTACACTTGAACAGTAATTTCTGATAAATTTGTTTTAAAATTAGTTTTAATTATAACATGTATCACTATATTTTTCGAGTTATAATTTATTTAACACTCTGGCCATATCCAATCAATGTATGTATTGACTTTTTGTATACTGTATAACCTATCTTTATAATTAATAAATTATGCATGCTAATTAGAATATAAAAAATGTATGTGTTTAAAGTACAATAACCTACGTGGTACTTACTTATGACAGTGGTTTAGACTTGCTTCTCTTGCTGGAAGACTCTTGGCTGATCCCAATACATTTCCCTCAACCTCCATGATGATTTATGTTTATCTTCCTTGATTTTATCCCAGCACTCAAATCACAATTTGCATATTAAATGATCATTCAGTAGTATTTAGGTATTTCCCCTACAGTCGTCTATATCCTTAAGTACACTAAAATACACAGTCACGAGAAACTCTTACTACATTTCCCAGGATATACAAGATACAGCATCCATCAAATTTGGTATTCTAACTCTTTCACTAAGTATGTATATTTGGCTGAATCTATTCCAGATATGAATGGTTGAACACATTAATGACTATATTTCATGTTGCCTGTTTTTTCTGCAAGGCATATATCTTTCTCTTGCAGTTTTACTGTTTCAGAATATTCTATCTAGATAAAAATACTCTTGAAATTTCTACCGTGGTTGTATGGGGCTCTATGTTGCCGTATATTTTTTTTTAGCTTTGTTTCTTATTACCTCTGAGCAAGCACTGCATTTGGGCACAAGGTTTTGGCAGAATTTATTGTAGAGCAGGGACACTAATCTTTTTATACCCATAAGTATTTAACAGTGAATCTGCACAAGATTGGGCAAATTTTTTTGACCGGACTGAGGCTTCAGTATTGGATGCAAAGTGAAAATTAAATTTCAAGCAAGATTAAATTTCAAACAAATCTACATGAAAGACGTAACTTTTTATGGCAGGTAAAGACTAAAAACCTGCACTAACCACATACACGGCAACCAAGCCAGACTTAGCATCAAACTTAAGGCGTGAGATTTAAAAAGTGAGACGTGATTGAGTTTAGTGAGCAGTGGCAACTGTGGTAGAGAAGGTGAACACAGGACGCCACAACCACCTGCAGCTGTCACCCATCTACGCCCACTCCCGAGCTGTAACCATTACCTGGCCCATTCTGCACACGTGCTACAAAAGCATTAATATTATTTACATCAAGCTTAGGATCTGTGGCTTCAAGGGGGGATGTAATGCTTAAAACAAATGTGATTATAAGCCCAAAAAATACCTTAGGCAGGCTTTAGTAATTGTAACCCATAGCATAGCTTTATTTAAATGCTTGTTAACTACTTGGTAAGCATTACTGCAACAAAAAAAAATCATTTTGAGGGTCAATAAATTAGAGGTGAATCTTGTCTGGTTATGGAAGGCATTCCTTTTGTATAGGAGCAATTCAAGTTATATGTAAGTCACTTGAGTGTTACAGTATAGGTAAATAGTACAGTAGTACAGTAATATCTCTCTTAGTCGATATAATGTGTGCATGGGAGTGTCCGAATTATAGAAACTTTCTAATAATAGAAATTGGAAATTTCACATATTAGATTGATTTTCCAAATTAATATTAGAAATTTTCACTATTATTCGGGAAATTCTGAATTTCAGAGAACATTCAGAATTCAAAATTTCGGAAAGCAGACTCTTGTTCAGAAAACACTGAATTTAAGATATTTTCCTAATGTAAATTCTGAATTTTCATTTTATTAGGAAAATTCTGAATTTAGTAATCATTCTGAATTTGAATGTTGTTTTCCGAATTTGTGAGAATTCCAAATAACTAAGCTACGAAAAAGACAGATATTACTGTATAAGCATTTGAGTATTCCCCAAGACATAAATGTAATAACCCCAGGGCGCATGACTGGATCACTCCTGACACTCCTTATCCCTCGTGCTCGTCATGGTAGAGTCGTAGAGTGGCGACAGATAGCGTTAAGTGTGACGTGCGTGCGGACAGTTAGGTCACAGTCTTCACACAATCAGAGCCACGCTAGCGCCGCGTCCGGCCAACTAGAAACACACTCATCGTCAGGAACAACCACGTTAAATTACATCAACATGTAGTACAGTACAGTACATACAGCATGAGAAGTTTGTATTTTTTGCTGCTGATTAGTTCATATCACTAAAGAATTACATTAATTTACTCAGTGAACCTGGGATAACTGTCCATACAATGATAATATTAAGCTTTTGCCAGAATTGACTTTAGTTAATTTTTTTTATTTAAAAATAGAATAATACTGCAGTACAGTATGTTCTTAGTTCTAATTAGACTTATTATAAAACGCCCTTTCAAAATTTTGACAAATTGTGAGTAACGTTTGATACTAAAGTCATGCAAAAGTTGATCTACATGATATTTTTCTATAAAATGCATTAAAGAAATTTTCGTGCATGGTTCTCAGTAATGCAACTATCACTCTAATGACTTAAAAAAAATGTATCTGAGTTAAAAACATCAAGCAGGGAGTATTTGGGTTAAATATTTTTCCAGCATTAGAAAATTGCAAACTGCTATTCAAGATGGGTAGAAGGGGATAGAGTAGCCACTCACTAGATGCACTCAAGATACCTGTACATTCTGCTTTTGGGAAGAGGTATAATACTACTGTACTATAAGCGGTTTGTTCCTGACGTGGTGTGGTTATAGGAATGTGCCCTGCCCAACACTGCATATGCAGGGCCCCGAGGTTCTTAACCATTCATGGAGAATTCTCACACAACCCATCTCTCATCCTCCGCCCACATCTTTCCTGCTCCATGCTGTGATTGATTCAATATAATAAGTGGGTTGGGCTAAGGGACACATCACATTTCTTTCCAAATCAACAGCAGTGGTGGGCATTGTCAAAACATACAGAGAACTTGAGATGTACAGTACGACTATCATTACAGGAAATGTGTGAGAAATTAAAAAAAGTTAGTGTCTTGGTTTTGTGTTTGCCTGAATAAATTTAGTGTGTAACCTTAAAAAAAAAAGGGGGGGAGAGAGAGAATCCTCCAGGAATGGCCAACCATCACCAGGCAACCCAGAGCCCCATTTAGCAGGTTGCAACTGCTTTGCCCAGTCACTGCTCAGAGGCTTCTTGGTAGTGTCTAGACTTAGGTCATATCAGGTCAGCAGGTAAGCTCACGCCCTAGCCCAGGAATGAGTTCACGGCCTCTTGGGGTTTCAGACACCCAGTCAGAACTTCATACAAATAGAAGAAAAAAATAGACAATCATACTGGAGTATGTTACATATACTGTACTAATAGATAAACTGTTATACACTGAAGCTAGGATCTTAGTCTATGGGTGGGAATTAGGATAAAATGTGTTGATGAACTTTTTAAGTGCAGATTGTTAATAAGAAAATTAATATTATTATTAGTTGCAAATAAAAGTACAGTACCTATCAAGATGTCCTTTACCAAATTATAGCTATAGAAATGTTTGCAATAACAGGGACAATGATACACTTTCATACACACTAAGAAATCAATGTAATAAAGCTAGGAGATTCAGAAAAAGAAAAGATAGAGCAAAAGAGAGGGAGAATTTTAGAGAGAATAGAAGGGAAGACTGAGTTAGAGAAAGAGAGGGAGGAAGGAAAGGGAGAGGAGGAGGAGGGGAAAAGGGAAGGAAAATGGGAGATATAAAGGATAATATGGCCAGATCTAAGGGCAGAGAGAGAAAATTAGAAAGTTCTTATTTGTAGTTGTATAAACAGCTGTGCTTGTGTTGATCCGTCTTCTATACTGTAATTACTTTGTGAAATATTTTGAAGTTTCCAGTAGTTATTGCACACACTTTCTCTTGGAGCACAATGCAGTTATCAACACTTATTTGTAAAGGAATACAGTACTTTTTCATGTCCTTTCTTCAGTACTGCGTGTACATGCATGATTGCCTGTGTGTGGAAGACCTGAGCTACAACTCCTGGGCCTGTTTTAACCAGTGAATGTACCATTGTAATGCATCTCCATCCCCATTTATTTTGTTGTGCAGTAATTGCATTTATATTTATGTATGGAATTTACCTCCACTACTTTCTCCCTGGTGTTCCATGTGCTCGCTATCCTCACATTAATCTAGTTCCCTTTTTTTTTTTTTTGTCTGGCTTGTTGCAGGTTTACTAAGAAATAATTCCTAGTGTCCTTTATTATTGTTTTAATAAACTGATATTGTGGCCCTTTTTTTTCTTTGCTGTTTATACTGTTTTTGTGTGTGTGTGTGTGTGCATGTCTGTGTCTGTTTTAGTATGTTTCTGTGTGCGTGTGTGTGTGGCAAATAAAGCCAGTCATAGCTCCCCAAGTAGGTCGTGAACTTACCAAGTCTTGCCTGTCTTCCTAGTCCACTGGTGCAGCTCAGCCTGTCCAAGTGTGCAAACCCAAAACCCATCACAGATTCACACACAAACCACCTGTTGGGCAGTACAGGTAATAAGCAGCTGGTCCCCAACCCACCTATCTCTAATGATCTTAAGAGTAACCAACTGCAGCTAGTGAACTCATCAGCAGGCGAGTGGTGAACAAGTGTCAAGTGGTGATGGTTAGAGGAGGACAGGCTGGAGGGAGGCTGCACCAGTGGGCCAAGTAGCCACCGTGACTAAGCTGTTCCCCTGTGAATCAATCACTGGGAACTGGCTGGAAGCGAGAGACTCTAGGCATTGTTAGCAATGGGCGTGTGCTACGCACTAACCTGACCAAGACTTTAGTGTCATGCCGGGTAGAGGAGCAGTGACAGTAAGAGAGTCAAGCAGAAATCAAACACAATATCATGCATTCTACAGACTTATTATTTAAAAATATTCTTATACATAGGCCAATATTTTGTATCAGTAAAAGGACTGAAATACACAGGCAAATTGTACATATACTTGATACCCAGACCAATGTTGAAAAGCACTAAAAGCTAGCAAATATAATAATGATGAACAGAATCATAGGATTACGTAACAGACAAAAAGATGAGAGCAGTCCAACAAAAACTGATGCCTGACAGAGCAATGTGTACTGAATAAGCCCGAGCAGGGCCTGAGCGCCCCTGGCTACAGAGAGGAAGCATTACAGAGGTACATCAACATGACCCATACCTAGTTACCATCACATCAAGTTGGGACGTGAGCATGGTACAGTAGTGCTACAATAGTACTGGGAATGCTGCGGGAGTACACGGAGACGGCACTGCTCTATGGCACTTGGCAGCACCCAACCAACACCACATATGCCCTTGCAAAGGCTAAACCCGCCCGCTACGCCTACCATGTCTTTTGCACATGCAGATTTATTTGCAATAACCATTTGCAAAGCGAGACTATCACAGGATGTGAGTTGGTGGGCGTGGCGTGGGCATAGCATGGGCGTGGTGTGGGTAAGGTATAGGTTAACAAACTGTACATTACTCTTGACACACAGATAAGACAATCTTCTCTGGCACAAACCCTGCCTGCCCCCTCTCTATCCTAAGACCTGAATCTGCTACTACCATTACTGCTGCTGTTATTAGGTTGTAGCTTCACCACCACCATCTCCCACATAACCCCGACAGCAGCAGCAGTGGTAAACATGGACAAAATATTATATACTGTATTAGGAGAATCTGGAGGTGGGATTGTAGAGGGGGAACACAGGGTGAGGGCTGGGGGAGGGTGCAGTGCGGTCTCCGTGCATCACATATCACAAACACCGTGTAGAGCTGGGCACCATGCAGGCGTCATCCCCCGGTTACCAGCGGACATGCAGCAAGTCTGCTCTGCTGTGTCATTTAAAAGCAAAAAGACTTGAAGTCTTGTTAAAACTGACAACTATTGTGTCTCAAATACTTCGTAAAAGCTAAAATCATTAATGTCTAAAACTTCTAAAACAGGTACAATAACAAGAAAAGTACAATGACAAATACATGTGCTACGTCAATTATCTAAAATCAAACTTAAAAGGCCAGTTAGTAAGTTACGCTGTGCCTGTAAGGACACCGGTAGATGTTAGTAGTGGCATGACTAGAGTCCACTAGATGCTGGTCGTTGTTGTCTTGCTCGCTCACTGGCACCGAGCGGCGAGAGTGTCAAGAAGTAGACACACAGAGGCGGGAGACTTGCTCGTCAGCCGGTAGGCACATGCACACACTCTATGAAGTTTTCAGCCTCTTGTTCGGCTGCTCGCCTCCCTGAGCCAGCGAGTAGTGAGTGTTACTGGACAAAGCTGTGTACTGGGGTGGGTACAAGGAGGAAACAGGGCTCTGGGGCATCAAAATGGAGGGGGATACCAAAGGCATACTAGCACCAAGACCACTTAAGCCAGCTATGCCACCCACAGTAGAGGCCATCCCTGCAGGTAAGCCACCTATGCCATGCATCATGCCTGGCAGCCCCATTCCTGCCACACTACTTGCCATAGCTGGAGTCATCAATTGTTGGTTGCTAGAAGCATATGGTGAAACATTAATGTTGGGCATATGTGATCCAATACCATAGTTAAAACCTGGAATTGGTGCAGAATGCAACCCAGGATGGGCAAATCCTATAGAAGACAATGCCATAGGACCCATGATAGTTGGGGCAAGAGAAGCGGGTGGCTTGAACTGTGGGCGAACTCCCTTACTAAGGGAATAGCCTGTGTATGAAAACACATTAACTGACGGATGTGGACTCATAGGTACTGGTGATGCAGGCACTAGTTCCCCTCCCCCTGTGGATGAGGATGAGGAAGTGGAGGAAGAATTTGTAGCCGTGGCTGAGGTGGAATAAACGGCTTTGCCAGAGGTTGGGGAGTTAGTTGTGGTAGTGGTGGAAGTGGATGAGGAAGAGGAAGTGTGTTGCGCGGAGGAAGCGGCAGCGTGGTTGTTAGCGGCGGTGGTGTCTTGGCTGTCGGCCTGGCCCCCCACCCCCGCCAGGGGCACACTCCCGCCATACTCACATGACACTGGCACAAAGCTCTGGCCGCCCAGTTGCTGCATCAGAGCCTGTTGATACGCTGCGCTTCCTGTCGGCTGATACACGGGAACTCCAGATTTGTCTCCAGCTGGACGTTTGTAGGGAACCATCCCAGGAAAAGCCTGCAACATAGATGTACTTGAGTATGATATACAGTAATGCTGCTGAAGCTCACCACAGACAATGCTACCCAGTCCTAAAGGGCCAGATGCAGACATGATGTGTCACAGCAGCAACACAATTGGTCACCAAAAACTTCAGGTACCAGCTCACTGACATCACATGATGTGCACACTTACAAATGCTCATTCAAGGTTCATACACAATGTGATGTTACTAAAAAGCAGAAACGATGTAGCAGTTTGTAAAAAATCAACTATGTAACTAAAATTTTCACATGGTTCTGTCAAGAATAATTAAGCACAGTAATTACTTTTGCCTAGGCAACAACTGCAAGTTTAATGACAGAGACAAATGGCTGAAACTGTGAGAGGTGAGGTGTAGACCATGTTAGAACTGTGAGCTAGCACTCTGTGTAATTGTTATCTGCTAATTAAGGATGCATGGGGCACTCACCACTATTGTGAATACAGTATCTATGACATAGAGAAATAAATGTTTGCATTAATTATACACATTCACTACATATTCAGCCCAAATTAATACAGAAGTAAAATTAAGATGTGGACTCGTCCAAGAAAATAATTTAGGTTGGACTGCTTACAACAATCATAAAAAATGTCATAAGAATAATAATTTTCACTTTTATAGCAGTATTACTGAAGTACAGTATGAGTAAAGATGAAAGTAAAATATGATTTAAGTAATTCTAAATGATTGCATGAAGTGATAGAAAGAGGTAAATGAGTGCGAGGTGTCCCAGTGACTGTTAGCTTTGTCACTGATCAGTCTTGTGTGCTTAACTGATGGTCATGACTTAGATCTTCAAAATCAATGTACCAATAAATGCATAACGATAGTAATGATGTGCTGCTTGTGCTCTTATGAAAACCATTGGCAAAAACCCCAAACTCTATTACAGAATATATTTCTTAGGGAGTTGGGAAATGTACCATAATTACAGTGGAGTATTTTAAAGAAAAAAATTGAGGCTATTTGTAGGCAATGACCAACAGCTTTAAGGCACGGCATCCTGTTCCCACTATTCCAGAGAAATAGCTTTGAAAAAAAAAATTACTTTAAGCTGGAGGCATTCAATATTTTATATAAATCATGTGGTATCTGAGAACAGGATACCTAAGTACACTGACCCGAGTCAACTCATACCACCAATATTTGAAATATGCTTCACAGTACTCAAAGATTATATTAAAATACTAACTTGTAATTTTTAAGCATAGTATGAGTGATGGTATGAGAAAGAAAACAGGTCTGTAATAGTACTCAATGTGAAAATAGACAAGAGCGAGCCACTTTGCAAGATCATTGTCATACTTCTTGCAATAGCTGGTCTTGGGGAACTTGGAGGTCTTCCCTGCAATCTAGACTAGAGAATACAGATTCCTACTTTATTGTTGGATAGCTGACAGGTAAAATTTAGGTCAAAATTTCAACTCCATATGGGAAGAGGGGAAATGGAAGGTACTGTAATATGGAGCAAACTAAATAATAAATGTCATATCTAGAATAAAGGACAGAATGGGGGGAGAGGAGCACATGTGCTGAAGAAGAACAGGAGGAGCAGATACAAATGAAGAAACCAGGTAAATAGAAAAATATAGAGAGAAAATAAAACAATGAATTTGCAACAGAAATAGCGCGTATACTAGATGGTGAGGAAACGACAGCTGGCAGGACTACGGTGTTGATCTACAGCATAAAGCAATAGTGGGTCTGAAGCTAGGAGTAACAGGTCTAGAGTGCTAGAAGCCTCCAGGGGAAGCACTAATACATTCTCAACACAACGCATCACTGCTATAGTAGGTAGGCAATTGCAGCAAGTAGTAACTATTGGGACCAAGAAATAGCCAATTAGTGTGTGCCTTCAGCTCTGTGTTGACTGGCATTCAGGAAAGGGGGAATTAAAGTGTAATGCATTACATGCAAAAATGACAGGGAAATCTGTCAATTTTGGTAAGAGGGGAAATGGGGGCTGAAAGTAGGATGTGGTAGTGGTGGTAGTATTGGCAGTAACTGAGGTGGTAGTACAGTAGTTGAAGTAGTAATAGTAGTAGTAAATAGTACTGGTCTTGGTAGTAATAGCAATATTAAATGCAGTTAAGGAAATAGTTGGGGTACAGAAGTGGATACATGGAATCGAGTGTTGATTGTTGGGACAAAATTTTGCAACGGGCTCTGATCTTGCAAAACGGCAGCAACTACAGAGAACTGACTACGACCAGGTCGGAGCAGGGCATGACGCTGACCTCAGAGTAGGCTGGGAACAATGAGTAAGCGGTTTTTAACCTTTATCATGATCCCAACCCTGAGGAATGTGGATTATAAAAGGTCTGGGATTGGGGAGGGTCAGGAGTATTAGAGGATTTTAATGTGTAATTGTATTGTTGAGATGGTGCAAGTGTGTTTAGCGGGTTGGGGTCTGCTGCAAACCTAACTGTTACTGTACTTAGGAATGGTAGTGAAAAGCTGTGAGAATTTGGGGAGTTTATTTCAAGTATATCTGTAATTAGATAAGGCTAAAATTTATAACTACAAGTTTTAATACATTGAAGGCTTAGTACAGCATATATGTATTTTGTAAGATTAGCTGCCTTGACAATGCATAGCTAAATGACTACTGCAGCATGTTTCAGTTACTAGTGCCTTTTTTAATGTTAACAACAGGCAACAAGACTGAAAAAATCTAAATAGCTGTTAAGGTAAATTATTTATGCATGTGTGTATATGGGGAGTAAGGGAAGCTGCATGCACATGTGTGCCAGTTTAATCTTTGCATCTGGTAATTCAAGTTTTTTTATGATTATTTATGTATTTTATATAACTAAGTGTTGTATACACAAGCATTTACAAAAACATTTCAGTCAATAGTAAATATGATGGCATAGAGGCACAATCTTGGGGTAAATGATAAAATATGTCTCAAGGGAATAATATAATGGGGTTGTGATTACCAGTATATATTATATCACGTGAGATATTTATTAAATCATGTTTTTTTTAAATATTTTTTGTAGGAGATGAATTGTTTGTTTGATATGCATAATCATGTTTGAGATGTTAACCTGTATATCACGTTGTACTGATGTTTTAAGAAATACCAAATACACTAGAAATGTACAACACGGTATGTAATTCACAGAACGCTAATGTGTAATAGCAATAAATCATCATAGGAATATGTAACCATGTACTTCAATAGTTAATGAATATACTTTAAATGGCATATACAGTAAATGCATCTCTATGCTTGTGACAGCTTATAAAATGACCAATCATTTGTTTAATGTGTTAACATAAGAGTTTGTGAAAAACTGGTGAATAATATGCCAATAACAGATTAGTGCAATAAGCAAATTTATACAAAGTAAAATAATTGATAGTAAAGGCAGTGTGCCAGTGTCATAGGCAGTAGAACATGGAAAAAGGAATTAAGTTACCAAGAAGAAAGGACTTTAATATACGTATGACAAATAATGTGTTGTTAGGGAAAGTTGCTAATTTTCCTAACTGCCTCCTAATATTTTCAACAAGTGTAAAGTTTAGGAAAACTATGTTTTATCAGTGAAAGCCATCACATTAGCTGTTAACCTGAATGTACCACTTTTTGTCTAATGGGAAGCTTGAAAACTGATCAAAAAAATACATGTTTGAGGAGGTGTATATATATGAGGGTGTGCTTGTGCTGAGCTGGAAGCTGCAGATACAGGTGAGTAAGACTGCAGATATTCTTTAGTGGTACAATATTTCACAAGAAATTAGCTTTAGCAATTAATGGTGAAATGTTGCACCAATACTCTACAATTACCATCTTACCAAACTGTAAGTGTTTCATAATTTTTTCAGAGGTACAGCGACTGTGTAAGTACATATGTAGATGTGCTTATGTAGTGTGTAGTGTTCGAAGCCAATGTGAGCACACGCACGTGTTTATATATATATATATATATATACATTATATATATATATATATATATATATATACACATTATATATACACACATTATATACAGTGGACCCCTGAGTTACGTTCACCTCGGAAATCATACAATTATGTAAGTGTAATATTGTAAGTGCTTTTGTAAGTGTATTTTTGGGGGTCTGAAATGGACTAACCTACTTGAGGGAGAAAATTCGTTCAGTAATGGCACTTGAGCAGCCTTCTGGAATGAATTATGCTCGTAACTCGGGGGTCCACTGTATAATGTAAATACTAACTTGTTAAACTGGAAGTCAAATATACATGTGTACACACAATGCTTGTGTTGGACTAAAGCCAAATTTATATAGATAGTACATGGAAGGGCAAGACAAGTCTCAGTATGATGGTGTAATGTATTTAAAGCAGAGTATCAAGTATAATGAAACCTTACACAGGTGCAGCAGCACGAGCATACAACATGGTAATATATACAAGTATGAGACCAGCTGTGTTAGCAAGTAAGAGTGGTATGGGAAAGTGAGTAAGTGGTATGGTAAAGCGAATATGAGTGGTATGGTAAAGCGAGTGTGAGTGGTATGGTAAAGCGAGTGTGAGTGGTATGGTAAAGCGAGTGTGAGTGGTATGGTAAAGCGAGTGTGGTATGGTAAAGCGAGTGTGGTATGGTAAAGCGAGTGCGAGTGGTATGGTAAAGCAAATGTGAGTGGTATGTTAAAGCGAGTGTGAGTGGCATGGTAAAGCGAGTGTGAGTGGCATGGTAAAGCGAATATGAGTGGTATGGTAAAGCGAGTGTGAGTGGTATGGTAAAGCGAGTGTGAGTGGTATGGTAAAGCGAGTGTGAGTGGTATGGTAAAGCGAGTGTGAGTGGTATGGTAAAGCGAGTGTGAGTGGTATGGTAAAGCGAGTGTGAGTGGTATGGGAAAGCGAGCATGAGTATGAGAAAGCAATTGTAAATGGAATGAAAGCAAGTGTAAGTAATGAGAAAATAATTGTAAGTGGTACGAAAAAACTAGGGTAAGTGGTACGAAAAAACTAGGGTAAGTGGTACGAAAAAACTAGGGTAAGTGGTACGAAAAAACTAGGGTAAATGTTATGAGAAAGCAAGTGTGGGATAAGTGCAGGTTGTGTGCAATGTGAGAGCAAGCTTGTATATGAGAGGAAGTGAGTCTTTGGAGTGAGTGTATGAAGAGTGTGGTGAGTATAGTGTGTATGAAGTGTAAGAAGTATGGTGAGTGTATGAAGTAGGAAAGTAAGTGGTTCGGTTTATGAAGCGAGTGTATGGCATAACAGCAAATGTGTATGTGAGTGTATGATGTGAAAGCAAGTGTGTGTGTGAAGGATATGATGTGAAAGTGTTTGTGATTGTATGACGTGAAAACAAAGTGTGATGTGAGAGCAGATAAGTGGACGAGTGTGTGCTGTATAATCTCATCAGGTGTGTGAGTAACTGGTGTGAGACTAACCAGTATGAGTGAGAGAGTAACAGCTGGAGTGTAAGAGTAACTGGTGTGTGTGTGTGTGTGTGTGTGTCAATAACTAATGTGTGGGATTAATTGGTATGTGATAGTGACTAACGTGTGAGAAAGTAGTGTGAGAGTAGCTAAGTAAAACTGGTGTATGTGTGTGTGTGTGCACGCGCAAGTAATTGATGCGATAGTAACTGATGTGTGAGGAAAGTGACATGTGAGAGCAACGTGTGAAAATAACGATAAGAGTGTGGGAGTACCTGATGTATAAGTTTAAGAATAAACTACCTTGTGTGTAAGTGTGAGAGTAATTGGTGTGAGGCTAACTGGTGTGTGAGTAGCTGATGTGCAAGTGTGAGAGTAAGTGGCGAGTGCGAGTTGAGGGTAGTGCGAGAGTTAATCGGTGTGAGAGCTGGTGTGTGTGTGTGTGGGCAAGAATGCTGCTAATGAGGGTGTGTGAGCAAGAGCAGGTGTGGGCAAGAGAGCTGCTAATGAGGGTGTGTGAGCAAGAGTTGCTAATGAAGGTGTGTGAGCAAGAGAGCAGGTGTGGGTGTGGGCAAGAGCAGGTGTGGGTGTGGGCAAGAGAGCAGGTGTGGGTGTGGGCAAGAGAGCTG
>WNWK01001327.1:132500-182500 GCA_009830355.1 Cherax destructor
TTTATTAATATCTCCCTTGTTTATGCCCATCATCCACTTGTACACCTCGATGATATCTCTCCTCATTCTACGTCTCTCCAGAGAGTGGAGATTCAACGCTCTAAGTCTATCTTCATACGGGAGATTTCTTATACTGTAAATCATTTTAGTCATTCTTCTCTGTATGTTCTCCAATGAATCTATATCCATCCTGTAGTAAGGAGACCAAAACTGAGCTGCATAATCCAAATGAGGTCTCACTAGTGATGTATAGAGCTGCAAAATAACTTTTGGACTTCTGTTGCTTACACTTCTTGAAATAAATCCTAGTAATCTGTTAGCCTTATTGCGCACACTTAGGCACTGTTGTCTTGGCTTTAGATTCCTGCTTACCATGACTCCCAAGTCTTTTTCACATTCTGTATGATCAAGCTCAACTTCACCTAGTTTATAAATTCGAGGGATATTTTCATTACCAACGACTAGCACCTTACACTTGTCCACATTGAACTTCATCTGCCACTTTTCAGACCAAGACATTAATTTGTCCAAATCCTCCTGGAGTTCATTGGTATCCTCCTCAGAATGAATTATACGGCCTATTTTTCTATCATCAGCAAATTTACTCATGTCACTTGCAATTCCTTCATCAAGGTCATTTATGTAAATTATGAACAACAATGGGCCCAAAACTGATCCTTGTGGAACGCCACTAGTGACTAATCCCCATTCAGATTTGACCCCATTAATGGAAACTCTGCTTTCTATTGGTAAGCCATGCCTCTATCCATGCTAGAACTTTACCTCCTATACCATGAGCTGCCACCTTTCTTAAGAGTCTCTTGTGAGGTACTCTATCGAAGGCCTTACTGTCTACTGCCTCACTGTCTACTGCCTCAAATGTTTTATTGAAAAACGTCATTAAATTTGTCAGGCAGGAACACCCTCTCGTAAACCCATGCTGAGATTCATTAATCAAATTATGGTCTTCAAGGTGACTTCTGATAATATCAGCTATAATTGATTCTAATAATTTGCCTACTATAGACGTGAGGCTTATTGGACGGTAATTTGATGGAATGGACTTATCCCCTGATTTGAATATAGGAACTACATTAGCTATCTTCCACATCGCTGGCACAACACCAGTTAGGATGGACGTATTAAACACATTCGTTAATGGCTGACTAAGTTCCATTTTGCTTTTAGCGCTGCCCCGTGAATATAATTAGTCGCTTTTTGCCAGACTAATTTTGAAATTAGAAAGATATACAACTTATATGAAACCAGAATCTCAAAGTATTTTATCACTTTTTAAACGTCTGTTGTTTTAAAAAGTCTGAAAAAAATAATTTAAAATTGCCTTTCTTACTGTCGATTAGCGGACGGAGGATAGAGCCTTCACTCATCATTGTGTCGAATGACCACAAGGGTGGTAGCGCATCATATAAAAATGGCTCCCTCGCAAAACAGAAAATAACATTTTTGAAGCCGGAGAGTTGTTGAAAAAGGCAATTAACTAGCGCAGACGTTTTCTGAAGGTTTCCAAATTAAATTTCATATCAGATACAAATTTTCAACTGAATGGTAGTACAGCATTTATATAGTAATGTGTGTGTATGGTAGCACAGTATCTGTAGGGATGTACAGTAACACGTGTATGGTAGCACAGTATCTGTAGGGCTGTACAGTAACACGTGTATGGTAGCACAGTATCTGTAGGGCTGTACAGTAACACGTGTATGATAGCACAGTATCTGTAGGGCTGTACAGTAACACGTGTATGGTAGCACAGTATCTGTAGGGCTGTACAGTAACATGCGTATGGTAGCACAGTATATGTAGGGCTTTACAGTAACACGTGTATGGTAGCACAGTATCTGTAGGGCTGTACAGTAACATGTGTATGGTAGCACAGTATCTGTAGGGCTGTACAGTAACACGTGTATGGTAGCACAGTATCTGTAGGGCTGTACAGTAACACGTGTATGGTAGCACAGTATCTGTAGGGCTGTACAGTAACACGTGTATGGTACACAGTATCTGTAGGGCTGTACAGTAACGGTTGGTAGCACAGTATATGTAGGGCTGTACAGTAACACGTGTATGGTAGCACAGTATCTGTAGGGCTGTACAGTAACACGTGTATGGTAGCACAGTATCTGTAGGGCTGTACACTAACATGTGTATGGTAGCACAGTATCTGTAGGGCTGTACAGTAACGTGTATGGTAGCACAGTATCTGTAGGGCTGTACACTAACATGTGTATGGTAGCACAGTATCTGTAGGGCTGTACAGTAACGTGTATGGTAGCACAGTATATGTAGGGCTGTACAGTAACGTGTATGATAGCACAGTATCTGTAGGGCTGTACAGTAACACATGTATGGTAGCACAGTATCTGTAGGGCTGTACAGTAACGTTTATGATAGCACAGTATCTGTAGGGCTGTACAGTAACGTGTATGATAGCACAGTATATGTAGGGCTGTACAGTAACGTGTATGGTAGCACAGTATCTGTAGGGCTGTACAGTAACGTGTATGATAGCACAGTATCTGTAGGGCTGTACAGTAACACGTGTATGGTAGCACAGTATCTGTAGGGCTGTACAGTAACACGTGTATGGTAGCACAGTATCTGTAGGGCTGTACAGTAACACGTGTATGGTAGCACAGTATCTGTAGGGCTGTACAGTAACATGCGTATGGTAGCACAGTATATGTAGGGCTGTACAGTAACACGTGTATGGTAGCACAGTATCTGTAGGGCTGTACAGTAACATGCGTATGGTAGCACAGTATATGTAGGGCTGTACAGTAACACGTGTATGCTAGCACAGTATCTGTAGGGCTGTACAGTAACACGTGTATGGTAGCACAGTATCTGTAGGGCTGTACAGTAACACGTGTATGGTAACACAGTATCTGTAGGGCTGTACAGTAACATGCGTGTGGTAGCAC
The DNA here is from genome assembly GCA_009830355.1 of Cherax destructor. NCBI lineage: Eukaryota > Metazoa > Arthropoda > Malacostraca > Decapoda > Parastacidae > Cherax > Cherax destructor. The sequence goes on from WNWK01001327.1 coordinate 135,443, forward strand.
AGTATATGTAGGGCTGTACAGTAACACGTGTATGGTAGCACAGTATCTGTAGGGCTGTACAGTAACACGTGTATGGTAGCACAGTATCTGTAGGGCTGTACAGTAACACGTGTATGGTAGCACAGTATCTGTAGGGCTGTACAGTAACACGTGTATGGTAGCACAGTATCTGTAGGGCTGTACAGTAACACGTGTATGGTAGCACAGTATCTGTAGGGCTGTACAGTAACACGTGTATGGTAGCACAGTATCTGTAGGGCTGTACAGTAACACGTGTATGGTAGCACAGTATCTGTAGAGCTGTACAGTAAGAAGCGTGTGGTAGCACAGTATTTGTAAGGTAGCACTGTAACATATGTGGTTGTTACTATACCAGAAGCTCAACTTCCTGCTGGAATTATTCCAGTGTTGGGTAAAAGGTATCCCTCTGCCTAATAATGTTAATTAAAAAAAAAAGTGAGGCGGGGTGGTGGGCGCCGCATCTCAGGGGAGACGCTACGTGACTTGGGCGCCAATTTCGAATTAGCCGCTTTTATCACCACCAGTCAATCTTGATAATGGTTTAGTCTAATTCTATTTAAAGACGCGATGCCTCCTGTCTCATGAGACAGCAGGCAGGGCACGGCTAGCAATAGACTGGTTGATCAGGTAGTCCCAAGGAAAGCCTTTTTACAGGTCTGGCCGATACAGTGGAAACAACCTAATAAGGTGTCATATGTACGTTTGCACAAAGCGTCCGTTTATCGTCGTTAGAATTGCGTCTTTCGTATCTATACCGAAGTCCTATATACGTTTGCAGGCATCTACTGTTCTCTATAGCTGATTCTCTGCAATCATGTCTCCAGTAACTTCAGGCGATAACTTAGTAAATTCCGCCAGTCAAAGCAATAATGAATCAGTCAATTACCGACTGACAGACCAACCCAGACCCCGAATTATCTGTCAGAGATTTTGATGTTTCCACTCCCGTAACCCAGCCTGTGGTCAGGCCTACACTGTGACCGCCTGAAATCAGACTGTTTTTGTCAGAGGCTCACAAGCTAACATACCCATTCCAACCTGACTGATCAGGCACCTGTTGTTATTATTATTTATTATAATCAAATAGAAGCGCTAAACCACAGGGGGTAGGCACCTGTTGTAACTTGTCTGGAACACACTTTCTGCGTAAATCTATTATGTACTCCCCATGCCCTTCTGTCGCCCTCTTAAAGTATTATTTTAGACTTACTATCATTTACACAATCTTAGTGAGGCAGAAGCCGCCCAATTCCTTCTGGTCCACCATCAGTACCACTTTTTTCCTCAAAACTCCAACGTATTCTCTAGTGAAAAGCTTTCTATACTAGCTTCTGTTGTTGTCATAGCTACACTCCACTCTCTCCCTCTCTCAACACACACACACACACACACACAATATATATATGTCGTGCCGAATAGGCAGAACTTGCGATTTTGGTAAATAGCAACGCTCATCTTGCCATATAAGACAAGCGAAAATTTGTGTATGCAATAATTTCGCAAAAATCATTCTGAACCTAACGAAAAAAATATATTTAATTGTGTTTGTTTATTATTAAATTATTGTAAATGTTTCTAAAATATATTTAGTTGGATTAGGCTAAATTAAATTACGCTTGTTATAATAAGGTTAGGTAAGTTTTCTAAGATTCTTTTGGTGCAAAATTTAAATTTTTTACATTATCATTAATGAAAAAATATATCTTTAAACGTATAAGAGAAAATTTTAGAAAAGACTTAATTTTAAATGAGTTCTTGCTAATTGACCAGTTTTACCTATTAGACACACACACACACACACACACACACACACACACATATACACATATACATATATACATTGTTTTGCGGAGTTCGTGATGCTCCAAACTCGTCCTTTTATGTAAGTGTATTTTTGCAAATACTTTTGTAAGTGTATTTTTGGGGGTCTAAAAGGACTAGTCTACTTTACATTATTCCTTATGGGAATAAATTCGTTTGGTAATGGCACTTGAACAGCATTCTGGAATAAAAAAAATCACGAAAACCGGGGGTCCACTGTGTGTGTGTGTGTGTGATATATATATATATATATATATATATATATATATATATATATATATATATATATTATTTTATTTTATTTTATTTCATTTTACCGTGGCTCCTGCAGTGGAAGGGAAGAAAACAGCCCAAGTCGTGATCAATTTTACAACTTTGTGGCCCAGTTAAACCCGGGTCTCTGGGGAGCTTGAGTGGAAGGTGAGGGGAGGGAGTGGTAGGGGGCAGGGAAACGTGATTTGATTCTCTCCTGAGAAAACCTAGCAACCTCCAGCCAGCACCTCCAACACAGCTTTCAGCCAGCACCTCCAACACACAGCTTTCAGCCAGCACCTCCAACACAGCTTTCAGCCAGCACCTCCAACACACAGCTTTCAGCCAGCACCTCCAACACACAGCTTTCAGCCAGCACCTCCAACACACAGCTTTCAGCCAGCACCTCCAACACACAGCTTTCAGCCAGCACCTCCAACACACAGCTTTCAGCCAGCACCTCCAACACAGCTTTCAGCCAGCACCTCCAACACAGCTTTCAGCCAGCACCTCCAACACAGCTTTCAGCCAGCACCTCCAACACAGCTTTCAACCAGCACCTCCAACACACAGCTTTCAGCCAGCACCTCCAACACACAGCTTTCAGCCAGCACCTCCAACACACAGCTTTCAACCAGCACCTCCAACACACAGCTTTCAACCAGCACCTCCAACACACAGCTTTCAGCCAGCACCTCCAACACACAGCTTTCAACCAGCACCTCCAACACACAGCTTTCAGCCAGCACCTCCAACACACAGCTTTCAGCCAGCACCTCCAACACACAGCTTTCAGCCAGCACCTCCAACACACAGCTTTCAGCCAGCACCTCCAACACACAGCTTTCAGCCAGCACCTCCAACACACAGCTTTCAGCCAGCACCTCCAACACAGCTTTCAGCCAGCACCTCCAACACAGCTTTCAGCCAGCACCCCCAAAACACAGCTTTCAGCCAGCACCTCAACACAGCTTTCACCAGCACCTCCAACACAGCTTTCAGCCAGCACCTCCAACACAGCTTTCAGCCAGCACCTCCAACACAGCTTTCAACCAGCACCTCCAACACACAGCTTTCAGCCAGCACCTCCAACACACAGCTTTCAGCCAGCACCTCCAACACACAGCTTTCAGCCAGCACCTCCAACACACAGCTTTCAGCCAGCACCTCCAACACACAGCTTTCAGCCAGCACCTCCAACACACTTACGACTTTCAGCCAGCACCTCCAACACACAGCTTTCAGCCAGCACCTCCAACACACAGCTTTCAGCCAGCACCTCCAACACACAGCTTTCAGCCAGCACCTCCAACACACAGCTTTCAGCCAGCACCTCCAACACACAGCTTTCAGCCAGCACCTCCAACACACAGCTTTCAGCCAGCACCTCCAACACAGCTTCCAGGTGGCACCTCCAACACAGCTTCCAGGTGGCACCTCCAACACAGCTTTCAGCCAGCACCTCCAACACAGCTTTCAGCCAGCACCTCTCAACACACAGCTTTCAGCCAGCACCTCTCAACACACAGCTTCCAGGTAGCACCTCCAACACTGCTTTCAGGTTGCACATCCAACACAGCTTTCAGGTAGCACCTCTCAACACAGCTTCCAGCTCGCACCTCTCAACACACAGCTTTCAGGTAGCACCTCTCAACACACAGCTTCCAGGTAGCACCTCCAACACAGCTTCCAGGTAGCACCTGTCAACACACAGCTTCCAGGTAGCACCTCTCAACACACAGCTTCCAGGTAGCACCTCCAACACAGCTTTCAGCCAGCACCTCTCAACACACAGCTTCCAGCTAGAACTTCCAACACAACCTCCCACCAGCACCGCTCCAACACAACCTCCCACCAGCACCGCTCCAACACAACCTCCCACCAGCACTGCTCCAACACACTATCCCCCACCAGCACCGCTCCAACACACTATCCCCCACCAGCACCGCTCCAACACACTATCCCCCACCAGCACCGCTCCAACACACTATCCCCCACCTGTACCTCTCCAACACAATTACACCCTCCCACCTGCACCTTCTGTGTTCGCAGCACCTTTTCAAGGCAAGAGAAATAGCAGAGCTGGAAAATATACAGAGATCGTATACTGGTCGCGTTGAATCAATAAAACATCTAAACTACTGTGAACACCTCAAAGCACTTGATTTGTTCTCTCTGAAACGGAGAAGACAGGGATACCTGACAATTATGTACTTGAGGCCTATTATTATTATAATCAAAAGAAGCGCTAAACCACAGGGGTTACTTGAGGCCTAATCCTTTCATTCCAGTAAACTTACAGCATCCCGCGGTAACTACTTACTGGCATGAAAGGCTTGGGAGAAAGGGTGCAATGAGCCCGATGAACAGCTGAGGGACCATGGGTACAATTAGAGAACATTGTGTCAACATCCGTGGTCCAATACTCTTCAGCTTATAAGCAACAGACATCAGAAATATTGTCCGAGTGAAGACAGGGATTTCCAAGGAGAAACTCGAGTTTCAGTAAATAGGTGCCGGATTTGCTGGGTTGTGATGGCTGTGTGCGCATGTAGTTTGTTTGCATCAACAGCCAGGTTGACCGGCACTGTGTTGTACCTCTGTTTAATTGTGACCAATTGCGAGGAATATTTTACCCCACAGCTGTAAAGTGATTATTTTTTATTATAATAATTTTCCCCACAGCTTCCTGGTTGACTAGGCGGTCAATCAGGATGTTTGTGCTGGCGAACCACAGGCCCACATAGCCATCACAGCCAGACTGATTGAACACTTGTAGCAGGAACCTGTACAGTTTCTTCTTGAAAACTTCTATCTTCGCTCAGGCAATTTTTTTGATGTCTGCTGGTAATATGTTGGAGTCTTAGGCCAAGGATCAGGTAGATTCCAGAATGCAGGTAGTCTTCCCTGTGCCCATTGCTCTTTACTGGGCTTCTTCCATACCTCCTCTTACACCTTTCATTCCAATAAGTTATAAGCAGTGGTTAGGGGCAGGCCCACAAGTATTTTCATGCATATATTATCAGGTATCTTTATATTATCCATAAACCTGCTTTTAGTGGCACTTTTTATTTTCCCCTGTTATCAGGATGTGTCCGGACCATGTTGAGGTCCCTGGAAATGAATGGGTGGATACTGAGGTAAAGACTGGTTTTTAAGTTTGCTGTTTAGCAAATTTTTGCCTTAGTCACATGTCTCTAGGAAGTGGCAGACCTAGTGAATCCTGCTGATAAGCAAGAACTCATAGGATTCAATAGGATGTAGGTGCTTGGCCCTCCTCACTTTCAGACGACTCTTGTTGATTGAGGATCGGGTACACATGTCACCTATAACCATCACATATTTGCCAGTGCTCCAGTTCCTCTCGTGTGGCTTTCAGTATGCAGGTGACTGTGAAACATAAATTTTAACTGCCCACAGCTACATTTTCACTGAAATCGTGATTTTTATAATTGCCGGGGTCCAGGTGCTTTTAAGAGTTTTGACATTGACAGTTTATTTTTTTAACTGATAATGATTATTTTATCTTTGTGCTATGAGTTTTGTTCATGCTGGTAATTTTTTGTTTAAATTTACTTTGGATCTTCCAAATCAAGGCACTCTTCCAATCTCACAACGTCCTTCCTCCTATAGGAGTAAAAGTTAGGTATATAACTTTGATGAGTTTCGAGAGTCTTACTACTCTCGGTGCTATAACCTAGCACATCATTTGGGTAGCTGGGCACATCTGGCCCCTGCGTCGCCCTCATCTCGTGTGCGTCACCTATATCTACAACATATGTTCTTCCTAATATATCACCTTAGCGCACTACCAGCTAATCCAACTGTCGTTTTAGCAGACAACCTTCAGTCTTTATCTTGTGCGTGGCTGCCAATAATTAATATTAATTCGCTAAACATCTCCATGTCTTCTAATGTTAAAAAAATATTGCTAAATATTCTAGTTTCAACAGCATTAGGCCTTGCCAAAGAAATAATTCAAATGTAATTCTCAACAGATGGTAATGGTAGAGTGGTACACAAATAAGGATATAGCATAAGAGGACACCTTCCTTGCATGGGTACCTAAAGACGAGGGTCACAGCTTAGTGGGGCATCTCCCACACAGTCCAGCGTAGGCCCACTGCCCGGCTGTGGGACCTACGCTGAGGGACTTACTAAGTTCCCTCTTGAAGACCGCTAGTCTCTTGGTAATCCCCGTTGTGTATTAAGGGAGGGTGTTGAAAAGTCTATCCCTTTTAACTTGTTGAGTTTTCTTTTAGTGTACTCATGGCACCCCTACTTTTCATTGGAGGTATTTTGCACCGTCTGCCGAGCCGTCTTAGCAACCTACTTGTAGATGAGTACAACTAATTTCTAAGTGGCATCATAAATTAGGTCATTTAAAATAGATTGAACAGTTATATGAATAAGAATAACTGGGTATGAAAGACCCACCTAGCACGGAGCAGGTCCACCGTAGTGATCCTACATTCTTATATGTTCGCATGATGCTTCACTTATTTATAATAAAGACTATTGTTTATCAACCCTGTGTAAGATATGATCTAGTGCTGTAGTGTCATAATATATAAAGATGCAGGTCTGGAAATGTGTGTAGTGCCATATAAGTTTTTTCAGAACTACCTCAAGCATCATAAGCCATCCATGTTAATTCACTGGTATGAAAGCATCATGTAGCAAAGTACCGTACTGCTAGACTCTTGCAGACCAGTTAATTTTTAATCTAATTTCAGTCGTCCTGGAGTTTATACAGAGTTTCACAAACTCTACGGGAAACAAGTTCCTCGTTTCACTATGTGGGGTAACAAGCGCTGGGATTCTCTTCCTGAGGTGCGGGTTTGAGCTGCCTTAAGTGAGTGTCTAGCTAAGAACCCGGCAATATATTTTTCGGCCTAGTAAATAGCGGTGACGTATCCCCTTTCCTCAACATTTTTATTGACTTAAAAGTTTTTATATCGTGATTAATAATTGGTATTGATAGCTTATCGTTCAGAGAGCTGAAGATTGTTAATGATGGTAGTGAATAAGTCATTTTAGAAATTATTGATATTAAAAATATTAAATATCTTAAGTGTTCTAGTGGTTTGTATATGCCATAATTAAAGTGGAGGTTTACAACTTTGTTGCGGCTAGCCTCGAGGTATACTCCACGACACTCACACCTCATACTTTGCCATACACATCAAAATTCATACACACATACTCACCAAATACATTATTTTATTCAGATATTAAAATAAAAACTGCAACTCGTTTACCTGGTGAAGTATATGACCTGTCTTGGTATAATTCAACAAATTTTAAAATAATACATTGTAAAATAACGAAACAAATTTAACCGTAATGAGATGTACCTTTAGAAACTGTTGATGGGTTAAACCAGGCTACGCTATACCCAGTGATGACACACATTAAACTACAATCGTTCTAGTCAGAGTTTATTGTTGATATTAAGGAGAATATAATGTAACAATAACTGAAGAAGATGTGAAGGTTATCACAATTCTACATCACCACCCACACACTCAGTATTTCACTACGATTAAAATGAAGAATGTACACGCCTACAAGATGGTTACCATCCAGTACAGAATGTAGTTATGGCCCCTTTCAACAATATACTCTCACAGCCCTGCCTAGGGCCAGGCTTTTTTGGCGATTGCTCAACTAGGCTGTTGCTGTTGGCGGCTCGCTGGCCCATATAAACATCACCGCCTACTTCATCTGGCACTTGGACGGAGGCACTGGTCTAGGTTCCTCTGCGAAAAATACATTTTCTCTCGCCATGCCGTGTCGACCCCCACACACCTTACTGTGCCCACACCATTTTAATGTGCCCCCCACACTCTTAAAGAACCCATTCTCCAATATAATTTCTTAACTGCATACTGCCATAATGATTTTACTTTAGCAAGGCAGACATCGCTCAGATTCACCTCAGCGAGGCATGACATCACTAAACATCTGAGATTCACCTCAGCGAGGCATGACATCACTAAACATCTGAGATTCACCTCAGCGAGGCATGACATCACTAAACATCTGAGATTCACCTCAGCGAGGCATGACATCACTAAACATCTGAGATTCACCTCAGCGAGGCATGACATCACTAAACATCTGAGATTCACCTCAGCGAGGCATGACATCACTAAACATCTGAGATTCACCTCAGCGAGGCATGACATCACTAAACATCTGAGATTCACCTCAGCGAGGCATGACATCACTAAACATCTGAGATTCACCTCAGCGAGGCATGACATCACTAAACTGAGATTCACCTCAGCGAGGCATGACATCACTAAACATCTGAGATTCACCTCAGCGAGGCATGACATCACTAAACTGAGATTCACCTCAGCGAGGCATGACATCACTAAACATCTGAGATTCACCTCAGCGAGGCATGACATCACTAAACATCTGAGATTTGCCTCAGCGAGGCATGACATCACTAAACATCTGAGATTTGCCTCTGCCTGGAGAAGATTTCAGAGCTGAACTCTTCTCCAGGCTGAGGGACTGACCACCTCAAATACTTCTTCTCCAAGGTTGATGGACTGATTACATCTTTATTTCACTACTACACCTGCTGCCTCTGTACCTGACTGAAGAAGTCTCCTGTGTAACGTTGCAACAATAGAGATACACAAGTGTTGCACATGTTGTCTTAATCATCAACTTGTCAGTATTTTATACCATTTTCAACACTTATGATTTTGTTTCATGGTAGACTCTAGTAACTGGCTTCATCTAGTAACTGGCGCCCTCTTGCAACTGGCACCTCTAGTATAATTTCATGGTCCGGACACTAATTAAAATCTGTTGAAAAAAAACAGAGTTGCAGCGTTGAAGACAAGTTTGCATGCTGCAGCGGCTCGTAATCTGGGAGAGCCTAGGAAAGCTTAAACAAATGGTCTAGTATACCAGGTGAGACGATGAGAGGGGTGGAGAGGCTAGTTTACATGTTTTGGTAATACTGTTTACACGGACACAGGTACTCTGCGGCTCTGGTAATACTCTTTACAATGTTAATGCAAATATTGTGCCTGTTCTGGTAGCATCATGTGTATTGCTAGCACCATTGATATTTCCACTTCTCATCTGTCGCACCTAGAACATTTTCAGAAATCGTCTACTGCTTTCTTAAGAGCCAATAAATTAATTAAACTACGGGAACGTTTCAAAGCATTTGGAATATACTCTCCGGAGCGTAGAGAGAGATGCATGTTAAAATATACATGAAAGATACTTGAAGGGCTAGTCCCAAATGTACGCAATACCAAAACAACGTATTGATAGGGAAATGATACAGCGCCGGGGAGACATATTAATGTATAAAAACGCAGCTCAAGGTTCAGTTCAGTAGCGTCAGTTTCAGTTCACTGAAATGGGAGCACAATCTGGCTGCAGGAGTAGCAAAACTCTGGAAACCCTTCAAAAGTATAAAGATACCATCCATCAAAGTACTAGTATACCACGAGACTCTCAAATACGTTAGTTGTACCGCCCCTTTCCCCTCTCATAAACACAGGTTACCTTTAATACAAGTTACGTACATGAGCCACATCCTAAAAGTAGGGAGTAAACCCTTTTATATATATATATATATATATATATATATATATATATATATATATATATATATATATATATATATATGTCATGCTGAATAAGTAAAACTTGCGATTCTGGCTTAAATAGCAACGCTCTGTTTGCCGAATAAGGCAAGTGAAAATTTGTGTATGCAATAATTTTGCAAAAATCATTCTGAACCTAACGAAAAATGTATTTCATTGTGTTTATTATTGAATTATTGTAAACTTATCTAAAATATATTTAGTTGGATTAGGCTAAATTAAATTGTGCTTGTTATAATAAGGTTAGGTAAGTTTTCTAAGGTTCTTTTGGTACAAAAATATTAATTTTTACATTAACATAAACGAAAAAATATATCTTTAAACATATAAGAGAAAATTTTGAAAAGGACTTGATTGTAAATGAGTTCTTGCTAATTGACCAATTTTATCTATTCGGCACGATATATATATATATATATATATATATAATATTGTGTGTGTGTGCTGAAACATTAACCTTTCGGTGTAAATACACTGCTGTGATTTAGTTAAAACAGGGGGGGGGGGAGTGCTTTTGTAATGTGGTGGTGCAGTGATACAGGACCTCGCTTTCCATCGATTCTAGGTGCCCAGTGTGGCCCTTCAGTACTAGTGTAGTTTAACAGTCTGGCTAGTTTCTCTTCCTGACCAACTAAATATTTCCACTTTTAGTCTCTCTGTCTGTCTCTGTCTCTGTCACCACACACACACACACACACACACACACACACTGTATTACTAAAATACATTATCTCATAACACATTAGTTTGTATAGCAGTTCTGGCAATACTGTTTACACAACACAGGCGTAGTGTAGCGGGTATGGTAATACTGTTTACACAACAGAGGTCGTGTAGCAGCTCTTGTAATACTGTGTACACAACAGGGGTAGTGTAGCAGTTCTGGTATTAGTTTACACAACACAGGGGTAGTGTAGCAGTTCTGGTATTAGTTTACACAACACAGGTGTAGTGTAGCAGCTCTGGTAATACTGTTTATACAACACAGGCGTAGTGTAGCAGCTCTGGTAATACTGTTTACACAACACAGGTGTAGTGTAGCAGCTCTGGTAATACTGTTTATACAACACAGGCGTAGTGTAGCAGCTCTGGTAATACTGTTTACACAACACAGGTGTAGTGTAGCAGCTCTGGTAATACTGTTTATACAACACAGGCGTAGTGTAGCAGCTCTGGTAATACTGTTTACACAACACAGGTGTAGTGTAGCAGCTCTGGTAATACTGTTTATACAACACAGGCGTAGTGTAGCAGCTCTGGTAATACTGTTTACACAACACAGGTGTAGTGTAGCAGCTCTGGTAATACTGTTTATACAACACAGGCGTAGTGTAGCAGCTCTGGTAATACTGTTTACATGAAGCCGACAATGAAGCCACTCCATCCGCGTAAGCTAATTATTCTGGGCGGCCTAAATTACCTCTTTGATGCTCATGTAAATTCCTGGCATTATTACTGAAGTATTCTTATGCTGAGGGAGGCATCAGCGAACACTCCTCTCCTCATACACTGCTCAGTCTCTTTTACACACACACACACACACACACACACACACACACACACACACACACACACACGAGCTATGACTCGACCCCTGCAACCACAACTAGGTGAGTACACACGACACACACACACACATACACACACACACGAGAGCTACAGCTAACAAACTCAAATAGGTAACTGGAAATACTTAAGAGTGAAGCACATTGTGGTTCACTATTACAAGATGCTTGTAAAGCCACGAATATGTTGTGGATGTCCTCGTTAAGAACACCATGAGTGTGAGTGACGTATCAGGGCATAAGTGGAAGTGTTTGCTTTTTTTTCCATGTGTTCATTATACTAACTAGTGAACGTTATGGTAATTACTTGTGTCCCCAAGTGATGTTAGAAGTTTTAAAAGAGGTAGTGAACTCTACGTCAACTAATATTTCCCACATGATTTATTAAGTTTCTTAACTTGATACTTGTTCATTACAAGTGTTTATTGCCTAAAGAAAGGTAATGTTAGTGAAGGTGAATAAACATGACACCCACATAAACCATGGGACGGGTGGGGCTTGAACTCGCCGCAAATGAGTCCTAAAACTCAGACCAGCGCACGAGTTCAAGCCCCACCCGTCCCGTGGTTTGCAATCGTGTCATGACACCCACATGTGATTCACGCTAATAGATACACTTGACCCATGCGGGTATAGCGCATTCTAGTAAAAATAAGAAAACTCATTTTCAGACACATCTGCATTAGACATTTAAGAACAAAATACCTGACTACAGAATTTGACGTACTAAACCTTAAACATTATCTATACCTGTAGCATACCTGTAACCCGTTTTGAGGGTTCTACCCCTTCATTCTGGCCTTAGGCCAAGCCTCCCTGCTGAACATTGGTTAACAAGGCTGTACTGACGACCTACAGGTCACATAGCCATCACAATCTGGCTGATCCAGCACTTGTAGCAGGAAGCTATCTAGCTTGTTATTAAAAACTTGTATCTTCGTTCTGGCAATATTCCTAATATCCGCTGTCAAGGTGCTGACACATTCGTTACAGGAATCTTTAAAATCCTCATTGTAATCACTGAGATCACTTCTCTGTTCAAAGCTTAATAAATGTCCATCTCAACCCTACATTATTTCTTACTGTCACAATTCTTCACGCTGCTTCATCACACACCACCTTGCCTCGTATTTCTTTTGTTTCCTTCTTCCCTGTCTCGACCTTGGTGCGTTCTCCTCGCCTTTCATCCCCTCCCCCCATCCTTCACTCATCCTGGCCTCCACCATAATCCCTCTCCTGGATCACCGCCACCGTCTCTTGAAACCCCATTTGTGCTTAAACCTTAGCCCCATCCCCTGCCCTCTCTCTCCCCGTTCTATCCCTCTCCCTGAACCCGCTCCCCACCCCAATATCCCCTGCAACCTCTTTCTCCCTTGTACCCTCTTCCCCTCTCTCTCTCTCTGGACGTCTCTCGGACACAGTCATCTCCCCCAGGCGTGCCCTGGGCACCCCCAGCCACTGCTCTAGGTGGTGGATCCCCAGCAGCAGTTGGGCGGCACGCTCCACAAACTGCAACGCTGCTCTCCGACAAACACTGTATTTATTCTCTTCTCCACTCCTAACAGAAGCAGTGTGTGTTACGTGCTTCAGGCTCGCATGGGTTGCCGTTGCTGTACTAAACCCCCGGGACTTTCGGCCTAAAGAACCTCTGTTGCATGGCATCTTGCTGACCTTAGGTTGTCGACTGTCAGAGGTAATTACTGTGTGTTTACCACGATCACCTCGTCTTCATCCTGGCTAAATACCGCTGAAACCAGACAAGATTTCCCACTACGTATACCGAGATGAAGGTGAGAGTGATGGGTGCACACAGTGAGTGATGGGTGCACACAGTGAGTGAGATGGGTGCACACAGTGAGTGATGGGTGCACACAGTGAGTGATGGGTGCACACAGTGAGTGAGATGGGTGCACACAGTGAGTGATGGGTGCACACAGTGAGTGATGGGTGCACACAGTGAGTGAGATGGGTGCACAGTGAGTGATGGGTGCACAGTGAGTGATGGGTGCACACTGATAGGTATACCTTTCTTACCTTTGATATACCTTTGAAGAGTTTCGAGAGTTTATCTACTCTCTGAGCCCGGTCATGGGCCAGGCTCGTCTGGTGCTTGCCTGGTCAACCAGGCTGTTGCTGCTGGAGGCCCACTGCCCCACATATCCATCACAGCCTGGTTGATCTGGCACCTGGTGAAGATACTTGTCCAGTTTCCTCTTGAAGGCTTCTACACTGGTTCCAGCCGTGTTTCGGATATCTTCTGGTAAGATGTTGAATAGTCTGGGACCCCGGATGTTAATACAGTGCTCCCGTATTGTCCCCACCGCACCCCTGCTCCTCATTGGGTTTATTTTACACTTACTCCCATATCTCTCACTCCAGTATGTTATGGCAGTGTGCAGATCTGGGACCAGGCCCTTAAGTACTTTCCAGGTATATATTATCATGTATCTCTCCTCCGCTCCAATGAGTACATGTTCAAGACTTGAAGGCGTTCGCAATAATTTAGATGTTTCAATGGCTCAATGTGAGCCGTAAACGATCTCTGAATTTGTTCCAGATCTGATATTTCTCCTGCCCTGAACGGGGCCGTCAGCACTGAGCAGTATTCTAAGTGGGGGAGCACTAGCGATTTGAAGAGTGTCACCATCGGCATTATTTCCCTTGTTTTGAAAGTTCTCAATACCCACCCAGTTATCTTCCTGGCTGTTGAGATCTTTGTCTTGTTATGGTCTTTAAAAGACAGATCAGCAGACATAATTATTCCCAAGTCCTTTACGTGTTCCTTTCGTCCTATGTGGTGACCCTCTTGCGTTTTGTATATAGTGTTCCTTTTGAGTTCATTTTTTCCATACCTAAGCAGCTGAAATTTATCACCAGTGAACGTCATGTTCTCCACTGCCCACTGGAAGAGTGTGACAAGTGCACACTGAGTGATGGGTGCACAACACTAGTATGAATTACACCAGCTGCAACCGATGGGAATCAGAGAGATGCCACTAGTTTCAACCTGCGATTAAGAACATATGAATAAATGAACACTTCGGTAGGCCTATTGACCCATACTAGACTGGTCTAATTCACAACCAACCACCTTTATCGTACCCCAAGTTCTCGCCCCAATGACTGCCCGGGAGTTTGTTCCACTCGTCTTGAGTGATGGGTGCACACAGTGAGTGATGGGTGCACACAGTGAGTGATGGGTGCACACAGTGAGTGATGGGTGCACACAGTGTGCCAAACTAGTGCTTGCCTTTATCTTTTCATAATCAATTTTTTTTCAATTTGAATCTATTACTGCGAGTCATATCGGCTTTATACTTTCAGCACGTTATTTGTATCCCCTTTATTTACAGCATTTCTGTTTTCCATTGTACTCTTCAATCATATCCCCCCTAATTCTGACTTTCCAGAGGTGCAAATTTAGTACCTTCAGCCTATCTTCGTAGAAAAAGTTTCTGATACCTGGAGTCAACTTCCTCATCCTTCGCTGCATATTTTCAAGCGTATTTATTATGTCCATTTTGTAATATGGAGACCGGAACTGAGAAGCATAATCTAAATGAGGCCTTCCAGAAGATATGTTAAGTTGAAGTATAATCTTGGGCCTTCCACTATATATATTTGTATGACAAAAATCCACCAGGAAATGGAAAATAATTCCAAGAGTCCTATTTGCTTGAAATATTTGTGTACTACTGTCTTGGCTTTTAAACTTCCGCTAACCAGAACTCGTAACTATTTTTCGCATTGTTTGACTAAGATTTACTTTATTTTTGCTTAGTTATTTTTTCCCCTAACATTATTGTCCTCATCAGAAATTATCTGACAGCCTGTTTTAGTGTCAGGCAGACTTACATATGCTGCTACTTATTCCCTCATCTATGTCATTTATGTATATTACTGTGGTTAACAGGGGTCTCAGTACAGATTCCTGCGGCACGCCACTTGCAGTGGATCTCCATTCTGATTTCTCCCCATTCATACATACTCTGTTGCCTGTTAGCCGTGACTCGATCTTCATAATTTCTCCTCTCCTGTGCCTCACTGAAACCCATATCTTGGAAAACGGCCTCGAATACTTTAGTGAGAAAGGTTAGTAAATTTGTAAGACAAAAAGGCCTTTGTACAGCTGTATTGAGATTTTCAGTGACGCCACTTGGGAGTTTGTTCCATTCATCAACAACTCTATTGCCACTGGCATAATGATGGAGATTCAGTGATCAAGCATTTGTCAAGAGGCATAGTTGTATCTCATTGTCGCTGACTTCAAAGCATAAAAGCCGTACTTCGTGAAGTCATCAAATTTGTGTGCGTCATGAATACCTGATATCCGTCCTCGGCACTACGAAGATAAGTAATGCAAGAATCACACTTCGAGCAGAGTAAGCTTCATTAAGAGAACGTTTCGCTTAAGGAGACCTGATAAAGCGAAACATTTAAAAGATCCGTGAGCTTTAGGAAGACAATAGATTTGCTGTGCTCTAGAGTATATTGGTATTAGCCTTCTGTATCATGACAGGGCACCCAGTTGCTTAAGCCTCACTCAGTAGGATGCCAGCGTGACTGAAGTCACACTCCATCTTCTTGTCAGGTTTTATATCTATAATTTATTGCAGTGTTGAAACTAGAATAAAATATGGTATTACTGATAAGTATGAACACAGATACAATTTTCAGAACAAGTCAACACTTGATCAAGCTCTCTTCACAACCAAACACTGTCCCCAAAAAAAGCTTGTTGTATAGAGTTTATCTTCATACCTGCAGAGTGGTGGAGACTTAAAAATCCATACATTTTTCCAAAGGGTAAAATACGAGGATTTTAAAAACGTATGTTTCCATTTGCCTAAAATTCTTAAAAGAATGTTTGTATTGGAAAATGGCTACAGTATAAAACGTAGTATTTTAATATGAAACATTTCAGTTTTGCCGCGAGGGTTATCTCCACGAAGCCAAAAACGTCTCTGCTTACGGCCTGAACACAGCAGGAAAAATTATCCCAGCAAAGATTTCTGGAAATGGTGAAGGTATTTTGTGTGTGAGGCGGAGGATGCAGGGGTGCCAACCTCATCACACCTCCTTCTCACGTCCACAAGTTACACACAAGTTCTTAGAAAGCTATTCACTAGATTTGAAAACCTAAAATTCGGAGTATAGTGTTAAGGCCGGGAGGCTGGGGATGAAAGATTTATGTGAAGGCATTGCTGTGAGCGAGAGATGGGTGGTGGGCGGGCGAAGACGGGTAGTGAGCTAGTATAGACGGGCGGTGGGTGAGTAGACGGACAGTGGGGACGGTGGGCGAGTAGACGGGCAGTGGGGACGTACAGACGGGTGGTGTGCAGGGATAAATTGGTAGAAGAGTGTTTGGGAGTCGGGTGTTGATGCTCGGAAAGACTGTTTTGCATAAGATGACTGATTTGTAAAGAGACAGACGTAATAGTGTGGGTGTGCGCGTATGTATGTATATATATATATATATATATATATATATATAATAATATACATAAACATATATTATATATGCAAAAAGATACAAGATAAACAGGTGATTTAAATTGCAAGATCACACATGAAATGAGTTTCATAGTGGTTGTCTGCTCATATATGCATATATAATATATAATATATAATATATATATACGTATAAATATTCTATTATTTTCTATATATTAATATATCGTTATATATATATATACTATATATATATATATATATATATATATATAATATATACGTATATATATATAATATATACGTATATATATATATATATATACGTATATATATATAATATATACGTATATATATAATATATACGTATATATATATAATATATACGTATATATATATAATATATATATATATATATATATATATATATATATATATATATATATATATATATATATATATATATATATATAATTAATTCACGTCTTAAAAATACTGGGGAAGAATGGTTAAAAATTTTACACCCTGAAATAACTCTATAGTACGAGTGAGAGAGAGTGAGAGTGAAAGAGAGAGAGAGAGAGTGAGTGAAAGAGAGGGCGGCGCGGCAAACGATGCAAAAAAGATCAGCAATGAATAGCATTAAGTACACTATGAGATAACTAAACAAGTATAAGGATACTCGCCTACTGACCTCTGACTGTTAAGTCTTCAGGATGACGACAAGAGATGACTTTAATCATAATTTTTGTGTGGCCAACAAAGGACGATACAATGCTGTGGTTTGTTTTCCTGTGTCTACTATGAGAAAGGGTGAACCTTATAGTGTTTTAAATGACCTATGTTCATTTTAACCTCTCATTATTTTGTTTAAACTATTAGGGAATAGTAATTTAAAGTTTGCATGTGTGGGGGAGGGGGACAGGAGTTTGTTGAATGCAAGTTTTTCTCTTATAGAGCACTGAATGGCCTTTAGATTCCCCTAAATGAAAAGTAATGTGACTGATACTTGCTGGCATCTATTACTATTATTGCTTCCTACACCCCGTGAAATTTTAATAACCCGATTCTCCGCTTTCTCCTGCCAGTCATTGTGCTGCGGACCGTGACTAACCTGGACACAACACAGGTACTGTGTGTGTGTGTGTGTGTGTCTGTGTGTCACACACTTCACCCACGAAATTAATGGCTTTATCATTCTCCGCAGTCGACATTCGTCCTTATTATTATTGAGGAAGCACTAAATTCGCAGGGGTCATACAGCGCTGTAACCTGTGTTCACTCCAAGTCACAGCGACCATCTGGGTCCTCTATAGTGATCTGTGTTCACTCCAGGTCACAGCCATCATCTGGGTCGTCTGCAGTAACCCGTGTTCAGGTCACAGCCACCATCTGAGTCCTCTGCAATGACCTATGTTCAGGTCACAGCCACCATCTGGGTTCTCTGCCGTGACCTGTGTTCAGCAGGTCACAACCACCATCTGGGTCCTCTGCCGTGACCTGTGTTCAGCAGATCACAGCCACCATCTGGGTCTTCCGCTTTACTCGCCATCCTCCGCGGTGCCCACAAGACAAACTAAGAGTAAGAGCCAAAGTTTGCTCTTTTTCCCCAAGTGCTTTTAATGGCCTTGACTGAACTGGTGCAGTCTCCAACACAGCTGGTGGAGTCTCCACCACAGCTGGTGGAGTCTCCACCACAGCTGGTGGAGTCTCCACCACAGCTGGTGGAGTCTCCACCACAGCTGGTGGAGTCTCCACCACAGCTGGTGGAGTCTCCATCACAGCTGGTGCAGTCTCCACCACAGCTGGTGCAGTCTCCACACAGCTGGTGGAGTCTCCACCACAGCTGGTGCAGTCTCCACCACAACTGGTAGTTATGAAGGCTGAGACGAGGTTATACACTTTTCTGAATACTGTTGTCAAGTGCCTCAGTAAATAGCATTGACAACAAAATAGCATTGATGCTACCTGGAGTCTGCCTGGAGGGTGTTCCGGGGGTCAACGCCCCCGCGGCCCGGTCCTTGACAAGGTCTCCTGGTGAAGGTCTCCTGGTGAAAAGTTTTAGACACAAGGGACTGGAACTCTCCCTTGTGTCAAACCTCATTACCTCCCATTCCCCAGGTGATTATGACTCTTCGGCGTTTAGTGCTTTAAAATAATGATAAACCACACAGGCCATCTTGTTACTAGCCTGATTGACCAGGCTGTTGGTGCCAACCGCATCAATGTACGCACCATTGACCGGCTGATCAGGAACTGATCTGAAGAACTTGTAAGGTTCCCTCTTGAAGATAGGGGTTTATTGGTAATTTCCCGTAGGTATTTAGGAAGGATGCTTAAGAGTCTAGGTCCCCTAAACGTATTGAGTTGGCTCTTAGTGTACTCGTCACGCCTCTGTTTATCACCGGAGGTATTCTGGATAATTTGCCAAGCCTCTTGCTTTCTTTTGGAGTGATTTCAGTGTGCAAGTTTGGGACAGTTTAAACAGCCACAAAAATCGACTGGTTGCAAAATGTAATTAAAATTAACAACTTATGTTTTTACCAGCAATATTATTATCAAAAAGAATCGCTAAACTTACAAAGGCCATACAGCGCTTTACCAGCAATAATTATCAGGCAATTTATTAAGGGTCGCTGTTGCCTTTTACATTATTTGTAAGTATAAAAAAAGTTGAAGTCACTCAGCTACCACTATAGCTATAAAATAAATGGTTATAATTATAACCATAATTTATAAAGGGGTGGAGGGGTAAGCCAGTGGAAGACCTCGGTCAGATGACCAAAAGCTCCAGCTGCGGGTCATGTGACTTAAGACTGTCGTCAGGCAACTCTTGTCCTGTTTCCTGACTAACCTTACCTAACACTACCAACACCCATTACAAATGTTCATAGTATGGTCAGTATACCAAACTATTGCACGCGTGTCCTCGTCAACACCCAGCACCCGTCTTCAGCAGTAAATTCAGAAATTTCCTCAACACCATGAGCGCCATCCATCCCTCGCGTAATTTACATCACTGGTTAAATACGAAACAATAAAACAGTGTAGAGCGATGCAATTACGTGCATTAAACAAAAAAAAATAGCAGTTTTTTCTTCTGTATCGCATTCATGAGCGGCGCTTATTACTCTTTATTGACATTCTAAGAGTGACTCCGGAATATATGATTGTTGTCAGAGCGGGAGAGAAATATTTCCTATTTGCATAGTCCACAGGTCATATACATTATCATCAGATATCAGTATAAACCAGGAAGCCAATTTTTCTGCACACATTGAGAATTTACGATAATCTTCATGGTAAATATTAAATATTTTTTTTATGTTTGTACTCAGGTTAAGTGCGGCTTTAAAGCCTGTCGACGTGCAGTCGACAGGCTTTAAAGTTTAAACTTAACAAACTAAGCTCTCTTCGCTTCCTCTCATCCTCCCCCCCATCAATTATAAGACTCAACACACATCACTAATGGCGCGCTCCTCCTCTCCCTCCCCCCCACGGCTGTTAGGACTTTCAGACTGAGTACGCACACCCACAGACTCACATACATAGACACGCGCGCGCAAGTACATACGTGCATCTACGCACAAGCATATAAAACAGAGAAAATCCTATGGTTCGCAACGAGATTGGTACCGAGATGGATGGACTACGATGGAAGACTTAATGAACTTATCTACAACACTAGAATACCAGAAGTGTGATGATTATAACATACAAAATACTGAAAATTAGCGTGGCTGGGGACAGGCTGTTTAAGATGTGAAGTGAGGGAAATACATGGCAGTTAAAGACTAGCTCGATGACGTTACGAAGCACTTCTTTAGTCTTAAGTTGGTAAGTTTAATGTACCAGAATGAAGAAGTGTTGGAGTCAAACACTTTACAGTGTTTAAAGAGCAGGTACGACAAGGCCCAAGAGGCCAGGAGTCTGTAGAACCGATCGATAAAAAGTTCAAAAGGGCGGCCAGGAACTATAACTGAACCCCTCCCCTCCCCCCCCAAAAAAAAATACCCACCCAGGTCATCTAATCATATTCAGAATATACATTCCACAACCACCTCGCCATTCCATCTAATTCCTGGAGACTAAAAGGTTTTTACAAAAATAAATAGTACATGTGGTAAAAGAGTACTCAATGCCCACGACCACAATATAAATAACACTGCCAAGAATATTTCAGTTGCTGTTAATATGGAAATCGACAAGTCATATTTCCCAGTAGCGCCCACACGTACCTCAATAGTGTCGTCATCACCACCACTGAGACACACGCCCACGTCACCCACACAAACTTATCAGTATTTCAACTTCGCCGTCAATTAAATGATAGTTGCATCTTTTCACATTCATACTCAAAGAGCAAATTTAAAAGTGAAATATAACTTAGAAATTCTGACAAACACAAATCCCAAAGTGAGGTATCCTGCCTGCATAAAGACACCTGTGCTAACTTGTCACTACTAATGAGTAAGTGGGTGAATAGAGCTGAAAGCCAGAGTTATTTACTAAATTTACAGATTCTTGTTGGTAATGTAAAAATATACTTTGGAAAAAAAAACTGATTCTCTCTTGCCCTTGGTGTGTATAAGCAATTTCACCTGCTAAGCTATAGTGTTAATACATCAAAACTGTAAAAACAGAAAGTGAGCTTTTATACTGTTGTTCCAGCTGGGCAAACTGTGAACACGGTTATATAGTTAATTTGTTAAGTTTAAAGCCCATCGTCTGCATGTGGGTTAAGGCTGTAATATGCCTTCAACATTAACTTTCAGGAATGTCTTTATCCCCCAAAAAAAATAAGAAAAATAAGTATCGAGGTAAACTCAATTAGAGATACACATATCTAGGTGTATATACACTGTGTAAAATTTGTAATGCTTATTGTTGCAATGTTTGTATAGTGTTGAAGTACACACCGCGTGTTGACTCCACTTACACTAGTATAGGGAATATTATGATCCATGCAAGTATTACATCTACATTCTTTATGGTGAACATTAAGATGTCAGGTAAACCATACAAACTTCTACTTGCATTCAGTATGCTACTAGTATACACTTATCGTTATTTTCATGTGTCTTAATAGTATTTATTCCTGTAATATTTCCTTTCCAGTTTAACAGGGTTGATCTGAGGCCAGGTGGTGGGGGCTATGATCCCCGGAACTGTAAACATGTATACTAATATAAATTTAATGTGACGAATTCACATTGGTATTTAAATTTTTATATTAATTTTTGAATCTGATTCTTATAACGAAGATATATTTCAAAACAGCTTCGCCAAAAAATAACAAATTACTCGTTTTAAATGATAAACATGTTTTGATGGTGCCGCCACAGCTTAGTTACACAGAGATCAATCTGTTAGTGGCAAGCCATGATGCAACTCGTCCACATCAACATACATAACAAGCGTTTGGTTTCCAACGAATCACACCACCGGTGCGTATCATGTGTTTATCCTGCCGCGGGTACCCGACTCCTCGATTATTTATTTATTTATACTTGGTAAAAATTATTTATGATGGTAAAATACCAACGTAACGCGTACAACACATATTCACTGAACAAGATTATAAATCTACACAAACAATACACACAATCTACCTCTACTTAAACTACAGAACTCTCTTCACTATGCCAGATATACCTCTACCCAAAGTGTACCTATGCTATACAAATCATCTCTGCTATGCAAGATCTACCTCCACTACACAAATCTGTGTGCAAGATTTACCTCCACTACACAAATCTCTGCAAGATCAACTTCCCCTTCAGAGATCATATCTCCATTACGCAAAGCCTACCTTAATTACACAAATCACAGTTCCACAAGCAGGCCCAACCTCCACTCTACAAATCACATTTGTGTATAGATATACTATGCCCATTACGAACACTAAATATAACTCGTTACAAAAGTACAATTTCTATTTTAAAATTCTTCTACTATAAAAATCTTATCCCTACAAGTCATTTTCTAATACAAATCTGAAGACAGTTGTCAAGTATTAAGAATTTAATAAGAATTATTGATACCGATATTGAAACAAGAGGAAACTAGATCACTACTATTGCAGTGTACCAGATCAACCAGGCTGTGATGAATACGTGAGCCAGCGGGCTGCCAGCATTAACAGCCTGGTTGATCAGGTTATCAACGGTCAAAAGCACTCTAGGCGTCCTTCAGGGGATACCAAGTCTAAAATTATATGGTAATTTAGGAAGCACTAAACCAGCGCGGGTCATTCAGGAGTGGTGGAGACTCGATAATAATCAGTCTGCTAACAGCATATGGTATCGGTTCAGTCAGGCAGTTTATTATTATTATAATCAAATAGAAGCGCTAAACCACAGGGGTTATAGTCAGGCAGTTTGTAACAGCTGCAAAGCCTAAAGGAACCCAGAGCAGTGTAAATTATTGTCAAATGGCTTAAAATAATACACAGCGTATTATTTTTATATAATTATTATTACTATTATAATACACAGCGTATTATTATTTTATTAGTATATTATTATTACTATTATTATATTATCCCCGAAGAGAGACCTTTAAGTAGTTACCTGAATTTTATTTTCTTCCTCGCAACTTTTCGATTTTCTTTCGCTCATAACTGGAGAACTCGTCATCCTATCAAATTCAAATTCTGAAGTCTGATAACGAGGACCAGACTTTAGGAACAGTTGGTATGTGCAGGTACCATATGACCAAAGTTATTGAACACATCCCCAGCATTCTGGAATGGCTGGGGTAACTTCCAAAAACCTCAGTGGTGGAGCTTCAAACCTTCAAAAAAACAATGCCTACTAATTCGACGACAGCGGAAAATGAAACGGAAGTGTATAGGTTAAGATTTGACTATTTTGAGTAAAATTGTCTAACTTTTATTCCCGTTCCGTCAAGATGAAAATATATACATCTACCTCTTCTGAATGGCTTCACTATTTAATGGCTGGTGCATCTTATGGCCTGGATATTATTATTATTATAATCAAATAGAATATGGCCTGGATAGAACCCATTCAGTTTAGTTTGTGTGGGGACAAATTTGTCAATCCAATAAAGTTTTTTAAAACCTGGAATCGTTGGAACATTATTCAAACTAGACTATTTCAGAAATAAAACAAATATTTTTATTTTATAAGAGTGCAGATAATTTTAAAAATAATATAAGTGCAAATAGAAATTTGAAAATAAAAAATATTAACTACTCACGCTTTTATTTATATTTTTTTTAATTTCTTGACTTCGTGAGCCAGATGCCAGAGCCGTTAATCTGTTATCTACAGTTTCTAAGGTTTCCATTTATAACTTCAGAACGCTTTATCCAATCGGCTCCAAATTTTAAACCCTGATCATATAATACTAGGTGAAAATTCGAAGAGCAGTTGGCATGTGTAGGTGGTCTCTGCTCATATATATATATATATATATACCCTGCCTCGGTGGGAGACGGCCGACTTGTTGAAAAAAATAATATATATATATATATATATATATATATATATATATATATATAATATGTATATATTTACCATTCCCGAAATTGATTTCCACGAGATTGCTGTATAGAACTTCGACTTAACAATTT
Source organism: Cherax destructor (assembly GCA_009830355.1). Classification (NCBI taxonomy): domain Eukaryota; kingdom Metazoa; phylum Arthropoda; class Malacostraca; order Decapoda; family Parastacidae; genus Cherax; species Cherax destructor. The sequence continues at coordinate 159,799 of WNWK01001327.1, forward strand.
CAGGTATTGCCGAAACATTGACTCATGTTATAAGTTTTATTATTATTATTATTATTATTATTATAATCAAATAGAAGCGCTAAACCACAGGGGTTGTTATAAGTTATAGATTCACATATATGCACATGGGGGATAGTGGTGGCGATAGTTTTCAAGATGGTAGTGATAATGGAGGTGGTGGTGATTTAACGTTTCGTACAGGCACAAATTTTGTTGGATACTGTGAAATAACTGGAAAATGCATCATCTTCTGGTCAGCCTTACTTTTAGTGCTGACGTGTTTTCTTCAAGGAAACAATCTCTTGATGTTAGGTTGTTTCAGTTATGTGCCACTTTTATTAATCAAATTAATTTCTGTAAAATAACACTGGTCAACAACCAAAATGCTTCCGAGACCAGAGTAGCAATTTCCAACAAATTTTAGGTCACTAATAATGAATATAATGGTTAAAATTGTTAGTTCTACTTTTCAATATACACCTACGTGTCACAACAGGTTCCAACAGGCTTGCGGCAGTGTGTTTCTTACCACACTCACTGTCTCACTCCCCTTCATTATTGTTCCAGCAGTCATAGAAGATTGTGCTGTGCAAGTTCACATTTTGAGGTGAAAGGTAGGTGATTTTCTTAGCCAAACACTTTTTAAGCTTATAATAAATAAATTTTCTGTTTATCTTCTAATTGTTTTCTTTCGGATGCCTCGTACGTGTGTGAATAGGACAGACCTGCTGCTTTTTATGTGAACAGGACAGACAGCTTCTGCTACTTTTTATGTGAACAGGGCAGACAGCTTCTGCTGCTTTCTATGTGAATAGGGCAGACAACTTCTGCTGCTTTCTATGTGAATAGGGCAGACAACTGCTGCTTTCTATGTGAATAGGGCAGACAACTGCTGCTTTCTATGTGAATAGGGCAGACAACTTCTGCTGCTTTCTATGTGAATAGGGCAGACAACTTCTGCTGAGCCCGGCCATGGGCCAACTTCTGCTGCTTTCTATGTGAATAGGGCAGACAACTTCTGCTGCTTTCTATGTGAATAGGGCAGACAACTTCTGCTGAGCCCGGCCATGGGCCAACTTCTGCTGCTTTCTATGTGAATAGGGCAGACAACTTCTGCTGCTTTCTATGTGAATAGGGCAGACAACTTCTGCTGCTTTTTATGTGAACAGGACAGACAGCTTCTGCTACTTTTTATGTGAACAGGGCAGACAGCTTCTGCTGCTTTCTATGTGAATAGGGCAGACAACTGCTGCTTTCTATGTGAATAGGGCAGACAACTGCTGCTTTCTATGTGAATAGGGCAGACAACTGCTGCTTCATGTGAATAGGGCGACAACTTCTGCTGCTTTCTATGTGAATAGGGCAGACAACTTCTGCTGGCCGCATCAACTTCTGTTATGTGAATAGGGCAGACAACTTCTGCTGCTTTCTATGTGAATAGGGCAGACAACTTCTGCTGAGCTTCGGAATGGGCAACAACTTCTGCTGCTTTCTATGTGAATAGGGCAGACAACTTCTGCTGCTTTCTATGTGAATAGGGCAGACAACTTCTGCTGCTTTCTATGTGAATAGGGCAGACAACTTCTGCTGCTTTCTATGTGAATAGGGCAGACAACTTCTGCTGCTTTCTATGTGAATAGGGCAGACAACTTCTGCTGCTTTCTATGTGAATGGGACAGTCGTGCAAAAGGTTCCCACTACATCAGGAGAGACTGGCCACCTCGTCAATCATTGGAGCCTGGGATGAAAAATGTTCAGCATCCACCTTTCATTGAACCAAACTTTGCTACCACCACTACACATAAAACTGGGGCTCATGAAAAACTTTGTAAAAGATATGGACAAATCCGGTCAGGGATTCAAGTATTTAACATCAAAATTCCCCTCAATGAGCGACGCTAAGATAAGAAAGGGAGTCTTCAATGGTTCTCAGATTCAAGAGCTTAAAGATTGTGACTGAATCAGACCTTCATGGGGAGGAGAAAGCTGCTTGGGAAGCGTTCAAGTTAGTGGCGAAAACAGAAGAGAAGGCAACTATGAAGAATTGGTGGAAAACCTCATCAAGGCTTTCAAGAACATGGGATGTAACTTGTCACTTAAAATCCACTTTTTGGACTCGCATTTAGACTTTTTCCAGCGAACTGTGGGGCAGTTAGTGACGAACATGGTGAAAGGGCACAAAAATGCTTGCAGACTATTGCTGGACATTGGCAAGAGATGATTCTTCAACCCACTATAAGCGTCAAACAAAAAGGCAGAGAGTAGGTACGGATTAGTTTAATACATACTGACACATATTGTACGTTATAATAAAATAATCAAATATTACATACCAATAAGCATTTTTCAAGGTGATATTTGGATTAAGAACATGAAAATACATAAGAATTAACTAATCTCATTTAAGAAGCATACAACTTTTCAAAAATTGTTGACCAGTGTAATTAGAGAATCTTCTGATCAGAAATAAGTTAATGTATGTCATGTACACAATGTTGAAGTAAATCTTAATTACTGTAGTGTTTTAAAAGCTGGTCAGTCTTAGTTAGCGCTTCTTTTGATTATAATAATAATAATGGTCAGTCTTAGAGAAATGTTTGGATTGATTTTGGCCTGTGTAGGTCCGTTTTTTTTTTTTTTTTTTTTTAATAATCTGGAAAAACTAAAATAGTGCTGTTCATGCTATATTTTCTGATTATAGCATCATGTTGATAACTTGGTAATGCATCTTCTGGGGGGAAGGAAAATTTATTTTAATATTTGTGTATTTTAGGATAATGATCTCTTTGAAAGGTTTGAATTAGATTTTTGACTGTCCTAATATATATATATTTTTTTACTGAAGAAATTTAAATATTTGCATCCATATGATGATTTACGAATGCCTCTTCTGATTCCCTTCGAATCTTCACTGCTAAAGTTTAACTGTATTATCAACTTATGCTGTACTATACCAGTCACGTGCATTGAGGCACATGGAACTAATGTTATGGTATACGGGGGATACCTTTTTTGGATCATTGAGGCAGAGGGAACTGATGTTATGATATACAGGAATAACATTAATAAGATAATTGAAATCCTTCAATAAATAATGACATAATCGCATCAGCTGGTAGGTAGGGTGGGGAGATGATTGTGGGGGCACAATGTTGTTCCAGAGTTCCTAGGTTTGGCATTAAAAGGTCATTTTGGCCTTTTTTTCAGGATTTGCTGGCCTTCAAACTTTTTGACTTAGGGCCATCCACAATGTGGCCATTTATTTTGTCTTTTTGGGGGTAAAAATATTTTCTATAATGATTGAAATATACTTTTGTATAATGAAATTATTTGTAATTAACATTTACTGTACTAATTCAAGATTTCGAGTCTGTTAATGCATCTTTTCAAGCCACTAATATAATCTAAAGTTTTTGACGAGTTGCAACAGATCTGTAACTCCCTTGTCGAAAAATATACCAAGATTAGGAGTTAATTACTCTTCACATGAACAATGTCAGAAATTTAATAAATTTAAACTTAAAAGCTTTCGAGTCGAAATTATCTGAACAAGAGAAATCAAATTTGAAACAAAGCCACTGTGATTTCTCTCACGAAGCAAAAAAGGCTAAGGGAAGACACTGACTTTATTTAGAATCATAGATAATTCAATAATTTTTCACCTCACTCACTGAGGAGATTTATTACACATTTAATTATAAATTCTTTAGCACTCCTCACCGCCCTAACTCTACCGTGCAGCACTGTATAACCCTGGTGGTTTAGCGCTTAGTTTTGATAATCACTCACTGAATTGTCAATATGATAAACTAATGTTCATAGACTGATAAAAAAAAATTAAGAAATGCCAAATGATTCCATCAAGTTTTGGACTGCTGTGCTGAGGTATGAAAATGCAGCGGAAGTCAAATGCTTATTGAACTAGCACAAATAGATTTGAATGCCCATGCAGATCCATTAAGTAATGCTTTGGTTCAGAGAATTTTCTCAAATGCAACAAATATCAAGACTAAAATAAGACACACTTAACAGAAAGCCGTGCAAAGAATCAGGAGTCAACTTGCTAGTAACGAAGTGCTGCAGTAAGTTTACACTAACAGAATGCTAGGTTTATCAAAATGAGAAAGATTCCGAGGAATTTGTTGAAATAATAGAAGACTTCTAAAACTGCGTTAAGCATGGTGGATAGCCACAGTTGTAATGTTATTGCCTCAGCATGTACATTTTTTAATAATTAAGTATCTGTTAATGCCGTCTTTGGCAGCGAAATAGTCATTTATTTGGCCTTTAAGAAATGTTTGACGTTATCCAGAAAAGCAAACCTAGCAACCCTATACTGGACAGTATGTTGGCGACTCGTAACATACATATCGTCCAGCTGCTGCTACAAACACACTCTCAATACCATGTGATTGTCGACTGAGGAGCAGTGGAAGCATGAGAGGCAGCTTAAGCTGTCAGATGTAAATGTAGTATATCACAAGGCTGAAAGATAGAAAATGTCATTTGACTGAAACAAGCTTCCAAGTATCGTCACTGAGGCAAGAACTTTGGTAGCCTTAAATATATAGTCGCGTTGACTTGCCTAGCATGAGCCAGTAGGCCTACTGTCTTCTTTCATTCTTGTGAATCAGTTTCTTCTAATTCTTGTTAAACCGACAACTATTTATTTCTACCGTCATGTTATTTAGCGCTTCTTTTGATTATAATAATAATACCGTCATGTTATCTCATCACCATCTATACAAGTATCCTATACTGTTTTCATGTACAGGAATACATATTCTAAACTTTAAATGGTAAGTCATCTTATTTGTACCTGGTGACTGACCGCTACGGGTTTTGTGCTTCACAAGTACCTTGATGCCAGAGGGGGGTTCTTGATCCACGGAATTAAGAGCTGTCTTCCCCATCTTTAGATCGAACATAATTGCCTCCCATTCCAGCAGGCGCTGGTATAACCACTACGGGTTTAGCGCTAAGAACGTATTACCTCATGACCCCCTACGGGTTTAGTGCTTCCCCATGATTATTACAATTCTCCTACAGGGATAAATACTTAAAAATATGTATTTATTTTGTAGAGTGGAGGTGAGAGAGCGGAGGGCTTCGTCGCCCCTTCATCAGTAGTAACAACTCTGACCAGCTGAGAAGACTGGGCGGGCAGCTGTATTTTAGAGGTAAGTTTTCTTTTTCTGTTTGATAGTGGACATTAACTTTCTCTGAGGTTCTTTTATGTCTGGGAAAACTGGACTGCAACAGCAGAAAAACTATGGCGTGGTGCTATTATCATGACTACTATTATCATGTTAAAAATGGTATAAAATATAGACAGGTTGATGATTAAGACACATGTGCAACAGTTGGGTATCTTTAGTGACGAAGGGTTTCTCCTACACAGTAGACTTCTTCAGTCAAATACAGAGGCAGCAGGTGTAGTAGTGGAATGAAGATGATGTAATCAGTCCGTCAGTTTACTGCGTATTTCTTCAAGGTTGATGGACTGATTACATCATCATCATTTCACTACATCTGCTGCCTCTGTATTTTCAACAATAAAGGTACCTAACTGTAGCACATGTGTCTTAATCATCTATTATCATGGGATCATACGGTGACTGGGAATGAATGGTAATCGTGTTTGATCCATGGAATGAGAGGGTAGCTCCAATTCCTTACTTAAAACATAATGAAGGAACACTGTAGTAGGCCTACAGGCCCATGCAAGGCAAGTCTAATTCACACCCACTCATATACCCGTCATACCTTTATTTAAAACTATTCAAAGTAACTATTCAAAGTTCTTGCTTCAGTGACATACCTAGGAGTTTACTTACCGCCAAATAAGCAAAGCGAATTTTTTTGTTTTGCCATAAATCTGTTAAAAGCAATTCAAAACAGAGAAAAATATATATCACTGATTTTAAGTAATATTAAATAATTTTAATTAACCTACGATATAGAATAATATAGCTTAAAAATGCGTTAAGTGAGGTTTCTAAATTTTGTCCAAAAAATACTTTGCCAGTTAAAAAATAAGTATCTATTAATCTGTAGCTGTATGACCTTGCAGGTTTAGCTCCTAGTTGTGATTATAATAATATCAATCTATAAATTTTTAAGGGAGTTCGGCAGGTTTGGCTTATTAGGCACGACATAACTAATGTACTAGCCCTGACCTTTGACCTTGTGGCTGCCTTACATATGGCTTCTATTTTGTTTACCTTTTATTATCTTATAGAAAAGCACCAGATGGTAGCACCATTTTGTACAATTTGGATCTTAAGATTTTATGTTCAGTGTGAAGAAACATATATATTTTTAATTTAGGTTTTTACCTCAATCATGTGTTAGCTAGGTGTCGTATGTTTGAGATGGTAATTAGAAAAAAAATTCACCTCTGTGTACATTCACCGACAGAGATCTTCAATCACAGAATTTATTTCCCAGTCGGTAGGGAAGAACGATTGCGATAGATTTGTATACCTTCAATGCCTCAAATGTTTTTGTTGTAGTTTTATGATAAAAAGTTTGTGGAGATTATGCACACACTACACAAGACAGAGCCCCAATTAAATTTATTTTTAAATTACTCAGTGTGCCATTGCATATGACAGTTACACTGGAAAGAAAGCCTATGTTTTCCCGTCATATTCCCTTACTGGATGGATTAATACACGAGGTAATGAAGTCTATCAAGTCTTAGCTGGGAGATTTAAATAGGGTTACTATGTTGTGTGGATGACCAATTTTCAGGATGGCCTATCTTATACAAGGGGAAATGGAGTGTATGAGATCAGCATCACCTGACCACTATTGAGAAACTAGGAGCCCTCATCAGTAGCGTTAGGAACCTCCGTCCACAATAGGAGTCAAGGAAGAGATGTTATTTGTAGAGCACTGGAACCCTGCGGTCGTTCAACCGTTTGCATATTAAAAGGTTTATACACCCTGAATCATCACAATAAAAACCAAGCAGCAAGCAGTCACAAGACTGGTTATAACGGACTCAATGCTACGCTACAATTAACTAGGCTCGTGTAACCTACATAGCTTGAACGACTTTTACCAAATGTTCGCACATTAAATTAGATTCGTCGCTGCATTGCAATAGTTCAACTGTGCACCCTCCCACTCCCCCAAATCACACTTACCACTTCCAAAGGATTACACATGAACACAAAAAAAAATATTAAATTTCATGCCAAAACAACTTAATGACAAATAATTTAGTGTCACTTTATTTAACAGTAATATGAGTTTGCGGTAATACATTATCCGTTGACGAGATGGCTTCGTTAGTGTAATCACCAACAAAATTATTTTTCCATACTGAAATCCAGAATTGCGGGGATCATCTCGAGGCTCCGTACAACTTCGAACAAGTGTGTAACAAATTTTGATCAGAACTATGAATAACGGAAAGCCTACCCTTTTTTCGTACTTTTAAATGCATTATTACTCAACGTGTGGAAGCGACTGGTGTCACCCGTCAAAGTGGTGCACATGATATAACCATATTAAAAAAAAAATACGGAGAAAATATTGTAATGGATAAAAAAAATGCATTTTTAAGATCTGCTTGGAAATTACCCATTAATATAAATGTAATTTCGTCAGAGATGCTAATATATGTTACGAACAGTGAACAACTGCAATTCTTCCTCTTCGGGCTAATGTGGTTCACATATCAAGACAGGACGCTGCCTCGTTGCGTTTAATACATTAGCAGAGTTTAGTGTGACCAGTTGAAACGTGGTTTTTCATAGCAACTGTAATATACTAGTACAAAATATATAAATCAATACCGTTATAAACATGATTTTTAAACTAAATGTATTAAAGTTGGCAACACTGGACTTCTTGTACATGGACCAATATAAACTATTTGGTAAATATCGAGTTTAGGAGGCTTGAGTTTTTTTTATGCAACTTCTCCAATATTAAATGGCCTATGCAATGAAAACAGTTTTACTTTGGGCCTATGGACAATTTTTTTTCTTTCGGTAGCCAAAAAATAAACGTAACCCAACCTAGAATTTACCTCTAAATGTAGGTTAGATTACCCTTTTTTTTGGCCTACCAATCGATGGGTTTTCTCAGTGCGCACAAAATACAACTGCATCCACTACATAGTCCACTTAGTATTTGAGAGTTTACGTAATAAGCTACTTATCATTAAGCTTCAAATCGAGCTCCTAAACTCAACAGTAACCATATACTATTTAAATGAAAAAACTCTTTGTGGCAGTTGTTATAAAACTTTTTTTTGCGAAAGATCTTGTTTAAAGTGGTTTGACAGAATTCACGAAGATTACCTGCCTACCTGCTTATGTTTATTACACGTAAATATTTCCTAAATTACGATGGAGGAATAGGAGTACATGTCCATAAGGTAAATACAAATATGGTGTGTGTGAGGGGGGAGGGACTTAGCTGGAGGACGGGAGGCGACGGTCGTCCGTGGAGGAGAGAGGCAGCATTCAGTGATCCATGTAGTAGCATCTGGGGCAAGACTCGTCCGTGGCTGCTGCTGCTGCAACACTCCCGGGGAGCTCCACTAGACTGCCTGCAAACTACGACGCTCCAGGATGAAAACAACACACACAGACCGCAGGAGACGTCAGAAAAATGGAGAAGCTTGAGATCTTGTAAAGGAAAAGAGAGGGGTATAGGGATGACAGATGGGGGAGGGGAGAGGGTGAGAAGCGCTAGACGTTGAGGGTATTGATAGCAGATAGTGAATGAAAACACATTAAACTCATATACGAAGATTTTTTCTGGAAGACGCTTACTGCAATAAAAAAAATGTTGACAAGCTGGCGCAAGTTAAAGTAAATATAAGTAATCATATTGATACTTATGAGTGAATACAATGCAAGCCGTAGCGTAGATTAGGAAATTTGTCACTGATAATTATGTCAAGTGTTGTTACTTATCCCTGTGTGAGGGAGACGCGCGAGGTACCGTCTTAAATCTCAGGATCCCTCACCCAGATACCCATGACAATATCACAGCGGCCGTCTGGCAGGCTCGGTCAGTCTCACTTACCCATCAATCTGTGCAAGCCTCCTAACTACACTCTTCTCTCTCTCTCTCTCTCCTCTCTCTCTCTCTCTCTCTCTCTCACACACACACACACACACACTTCTAAATAACAGTTCGACTAACAGCCTGCGCAGCTGGTCACTTCACTCTTCTGAGCAAAGCGACCATTGTTTGGTACCAGGAGGGAATGCACGTCGAAGAGAAGTATGCAGAACAAAAAGAAGGGCGAAGGGCAAGTTGGTCTAGAGACGCGCCGGGCAGTCTTGCTCCCACTAACGTCTACTGACATTATAAATGGTCTTAAAGGAGCAGTGAGGAGCACTGTAACCGAACGGACGCGTCCCCTGACCGCGGCTTGTCAACAGTAGCAGCTGTAGGGGGTCAGGAGCCAGGAGAACACCTAGGTGGCAACGATGGGATAAAAGCGTAGTGTTCCCCCAGCTTCCTGTCAAGTCTGTAGGAGCAAGAGTGAGGTGTGGGCCCAAAGAACCCAGATGAGACCAGCAGGAGCGTCCCGGCAGCCTGTGAAGGGAGGTTGGGCCAGCAGGGCTAGCAGGGTGGGCGCGGAGCAGCGGGTGGCGGGCACTACTGTGTGGGGGCTCTCAGCAGGCTGCTCACGTGCGGGGCACGCCGGACTGACCACCAGGGACCAATCACTCAATCTTGGTCCCTCGTGGTCCAGCCGACCGGCACAGCTCTACCACGCATGGCTGTCGCGTCACCGACACATCTACTCTTTAACCCAATTTCTGATTGCCAACAAACCCAGTGAATAACCATTCTAAGAATTGTTTGTGAACGAAAACTTTAAAAGCCGTGGAACACCACGTTAGCTATACTTTAAACCAAGACTGAAAGCTTTACAACAAACCCATTTAAAGCATGGCAACCAAGTGGAAAGGGAAAAAGTGTTATTATTTTTTTTTCAGAATTCCCACTTTGCATACAAAAGGTTCGATGACAGCCACGCAGGATAGAGACCTCGAGGGTGAAGAGTTCATAACTTGTAATTGTAAAAGAGTATAAAATTCCTGTGAGAGGAAACATGTACTAGTGAAAATACATTTCCAGGAGGAGTAGAAGGTGGTAGGCGATAAATGAATAGAATAAGGAAGTGAGGAGGAAAGATGTATGGGGCAGGACTCAGAAGAGAGAGAATGAGAATCAGTAAGTAGAAAGACAGATGAGTACATACAGGAGAAAAACAAATAAAATGTTACAAGATAAAAAAGGAAGCAGAAAGAGTGGATGTGATAAGCAAGCAATGAGAAACTGGTGACCCAGTCAGATTTAAAAAAAAAAATGATAGAGCAAAGATGGCAGAAGAGAAAGCAGGAGAAAGTGATAAAGGTATACAGGAGAAAGCAGAGACACGCGACGGAAAACCAAGACTTGTAAAATATAAGTAAATTGTAATGAACGCGAAAAATGGATAATGTGGTGAAAATGGAAGGAAATGGATGATATGCTGTGACCAATGAAAAGAGAGAGAGGGGGAGAGGTGATGTGAAGAACAATAAGAATAAGGGAGAAGAGTAATGAGGAACAAGAATGAGTGGAAGAACTGATGTAATATAGAACAAGAATACGAGGGAGTGGAAGACGATGTGAAGAACAAGAATAAGGTGGAAGACTATGATGAAGAAAAAGAATGAAAAGGTGAAGACGATGTGATGAACAAGAATGGGAGTGAAGACGATGTGATGAACAAGAATGGGAGGGAGTGAAGACGATGTGAACAAGAATTGGAGTGAAGACGATGTGATGAACAAGAATGGGAGGGAGTGAAGACGATGTGAACAAGAATTGGAGTGAAGACGATGTGAACAAGAATGGGAGTGAAGACGATGTGATGAACAAGAATGAGGAGTGGAGAGGCGAAGAACAAGAGAGTGAGTATAAGAGATAGTATGAAAAACAAATAGTGGAAAAAAACTGATATAATGAAGACCAAGAGTGGAAGACTTGATGTGAAGAATAATGCGAGGAAGAGTAGGTTAGTTTGGTGGTAGTAGTAGTGGTGGTGGTGGTGGTGGTAGGAGCAGCGGTGGTGTGCAGGGGGGTTGGTGCCTACCACGGGTTGATGTGCGGCGCGGCCCTGGCTCGCCCTGAGCTGGGCCTGCAGGTGCGGGGGAGGGTGGAAGTAGCGACAGGGGTCACGAGAACAGCGGCTCTTGATAGCGTCCATGCAAACTGTGACAGTGCCCTCGTCTGTCGTGCTCACGTGATCGGGCGGGTGGGCGAAGCGGCACTCCTGCTCAGGCCTCTTGCAGGCACCGCGCTGAAACTCGCGGCACACCTAGAGGCAGAAGAGCGTACTACAGCGGGGCGACCCAGCAGCAGTGGAGGGGGGATAGAGGGGACACCAGGGACAGAACCAGGAGGACAGCTAGCCAGGGAAGCAGGGGGCAGCTGTAGACGGGGGCAGAAAAGGGACAGGGTGCAGCTGTTGACAGTGGGCAGGAGGTACGGGGCAGCTGTAGACGGGCAGGAGAGAAATATGAAGGTAGTAACTGAAGAAATAGTGTAAAAGAGGGACAGGTGGAGGCAGAAACGGGAAGTAGTGGTGGTTGTTGTTGGTGTTTGGAGACGAGAGGAAGGTGAAAGCAAAGGTGGCTAAAGAAAAGGCAGCTGAAAACCCAGCTGGAGACTGGATGAGGCACAAGGATACGCCAGCTGGAGAGTGGAGGATGGGGCACAAGAATAACCCAGCTGGAGAGTGGAGGATGGGGCACAAGAATAACCCAGCTGGAAAGTGGAGGATGGGACACAAGAATAACCCAGCTGGAGAGTGGAAGATGGGACACAAGAATAACCCAGCTGGAAAGTGGAGGATGGGACACAAGAATAACCCAGCTGGAGAGTGGAAGATGGGACACAAGAAGAGGAAGTGACGGTTGGTGACAGATGAGTAGGAAGAACTCAAGAATGTGAAAGTAGGACAGGACGAAAGTGGAACAGGTCGAGGGAAAGGGGTGGGGGATAAGACGGAGGGGATGGGGTAAACAAGACGTGGGGCGAAGAGGTCGAGGGAAAAGGTGGATGAAACAGAAAGAGAAGTTACGGAGACCGGACTAGCTCTAGGGAACGGGATTAGGAAAGCAGGAAGAGGGAAGGGATGAAGATAGGTCGAAAGGAGAACAGTTAGAGAGAACTGGTGGAAGGCAGGTTGAGGGAAGGATATGGGAAAGGTCAAAGGATGGTAGCAACTGATAGGAAGGTCCAAAAGAAGAATATCAGAGGAGCAAAGGTGTAAGGTCAAATAAAGCTTGCATCGTGTAGGGGTGTGAAGTCAGTGACTGTGTGGCGGTGGGAGGGGGTGTGGGATTGTGAGGTCAGTGATTGCTAGGGTGAGGTCAGTGATTGCTAGGGTGAGGTCAGTGATTGTGGGAGTGTGAGGTCAGCATGGATGGTGTGAGGTCAAAGCGTGTGACGGGATTAAGAGGGACAGTGAATTTAATGATAAAAGGGATAGTGTATGAGGGGGAGGGGGTTAATGCAGTGTATGTAGGGGAAGCTAAAAATGCAGTGTGTGTGTAGGGATAAAGGAACTGTATGTGAGGATAAAAGGACAGTGTATATGGAGGGGATATGGGGCAGTGTGTATGGGTGGTTAAGAACAGTGTTTGGGTGGATGGGGGTACAAGAGCAGTATATGTGCGAGTAATAAAGTGACAGTGCATGTGAGGGGTAAATGGGCAGTGTGTGGGTGTTGAAGAGGTAGTACGTACTGTTGGTGAAGAGGGGCATTGTGTGGGTGGCAAAGGGGCTGGGCAGTAAAGAGGTAGAGCGTGTAGTGTAACGAAGAGAGGAACAGTGTCTGCTTCGCTGAATATATCCCAAAAAACTGTGAAGCTCAAATACCAACAACTAGGTTCTAGGTTCTGAGAACCAGGCGCACAAGTGATCCTCGGTAACGTTAACCAAATAATTTAATTCGTTATGACAGCTAATATATATACATACACGAAATTAAAGATGAAACGTGGTTTTTAACGTTCTTCAATGAATTTTTTTTTTTCATTTTGGTCAAATTGCACTTTAAAGTATCACGTGTTTGTTGTACAACAAACACCAAAGTCTGCAGTCAGTCAGATCTTGCTTTAAGTGTTGTCCAGTGGTGGCCTAGCTGGTCAAGTGGCTTTTGTGGGAATTGGCAGTTATAATATTGAATGTCTTTTACACTTATATATATATATATATATATATATATATATATATATATATATATATATATATATATATATATATATATATATATATATATACGTTGTGCCGAATAGGTAAAATTGGTCAATTACCAAGAACTCGTTTAAAATTAAGTCCTTTCTAAAAATTTATATGTTTAAATTTTTTTCATTTATGTTAATGTAAAAATTACTAATTTTGTACCAAAGAACCTTAGAAAACTTACCTAACCTTATTATAACAAGTGCAATTTAATTTAGCCTAATCCAACTTATATATATATATATATATATATATATATATATATATATATATATATATATATATATATATATATATATATATATATATATATATGTCGTGCCGATTAGGTAAAACTTGCGATTTTGGCTTAAATAGCAACGCTCACCTTGCCATATAAGACAAGTGAAAATTTGTGTATGCAATAATTTCGCCAAAATCATTCTGAACATAACGAAAAAATATATTTCATTGTGTTTGTTTAGTATTAAATTAATATTAACGTATCAAAAATATATTTAGTTGGGTTAGGCTAAATTAAATTGCGCTTGTTGTAATAAGGTTAGGTAGGTTTTCAAAGTTTCTCTTGGTACAAAATTATAAATTTTTACATTAACATAAATGAAAAAATATATCTTTAAACGAATAAGAGAAAATTTTAGAAAGGACTTAATTTTAGATGAGTTCTTGCTAATTGACCAGTTTTACCTAATCGGCACGACATATATATATATAATATATATATATATATATATATATATATATATATATATATATATATATATATATATATGCCGAATAGGTCAAACTTGCGATTTTAGCTTAAATGGCAACGCTCTTCTTGCCGAATAAGGCAAGCTAAAATTTCATTGTTTGTTTATTATTAAATTACTGTAAACTTATCTAAAATATATTTAGTTGGATTAGGATAAATTAAATTGCGCTTGTTATAATAAGGTTAGGAAAGTTTTCTAAGGTTCTTTTGGTACAAAATTATTAATTTTTACATTAACACAAATTAAAAAAAATATATCTTTAAGCGTATAATATTAAATTTTAGAAAGGACTTAATTTTTAATTGAGTTCTTGCTAATTGACCAGTTTTACCTATTCGGCAAGAACAAGCAATACAAGATGCAAAAAACCATGGGAGAATTGAATGATAGCTCTAGGCCTTTCGTGTTGCAGTCAACACATCAGGAGCTTGCAATGATGGAGAAGTTCCCAGCAAATACGGTCACAGGGAAACATCCTTGCTGGAACAAGGACGTTCCCTGTGATCGTATTTGCAAACTTCTTATGTGTTGACTGCAACACTTAAGTTCAACTCCCCCATGATTGTTTTACTCATATATATATATATATATATATATATATATATATATATATATATATATATATATATATATATATATATATATATATATATTATATTAAATTGCACAGTTACCTTAATTTGGCGAAAATTCAAATTCAATCACCACTGTCAGCATTTCTTACTAGGAGAAAAAAAATTGTGTGCAGTCCAAAGAAATAAGACGATTTATATTATTAAATGAAAATGAGCTTTAAAATTAGGTAAACATACCAATTAGGAGACCATTCATTTGTTAACTTTCATAAATCAGGTGACTACTGACCAAGACAGATAATAATAATGAATATGCAGTAACAACAAGAGAAACTCGAAGAGGGGTAAACTACAATAATTTCGAAGAAACTAAGTTAATTGTAGAGTCATTGTCACTAAGTTTAAGTTGCCTACTCTGTAAGCACAATTTCAGACTGAATTCTGATTACTGGAGGAGTTGACATGAACAGTGTTCTGTCATATATAATAATCATTTGTTGACAAAGTTTGTTTTAAAAATAATGGAGATTAATATTACAACAGAACCAGTGAGCATTTGAGCAGAGAGGTGCAGCAAGATTACCAATATGAAGTAACTGACAGTAGTAAGGGGGTTAATACCAACATTAATTTAATTTGCAGGTAACTCAGAATTAATATTCTCTAACATATTTATCTAATGGTTATAATTATAACCATAATTTGTAAAGAGATGGAGGGGTAAGCATTGGAAGGCCTCGGTCAGACGACCAAAAGCTCCCAGCTGCAGGTCGTCACATAACTGAGACCCGCGTCAGGAAACACTTGTCCTGTTTCCTAACAAACCTTACCTAACCTAACCTCAAAACTATATCCCCAACTTTTATAACTAGAATTTGTGAGCACGGAATTATCATACAGAATTTTTATTCAGATACACCACCCTATTCAGCAATTAAAAGTCATTATATAAATAACAACCCTAAATTAAGGTCAGATCTGTAAATTATCGTTAAGAAACAAAAGTTCCGACTTAAGATTTATGGAGAACTTACATATTTAAAGAACATGAACCTGTGTTTAATAATAAGTTATAGCTAATTTTAAATAATTGTAGCTTCTCCTAATGATTCGTTTAGTTTATTTTTATTAGTCGACTTTTGTTTATATTGGTCAGTAAGCATATAATTCATCTTGGAATAAAACACATGCTCTCCTGCTTGTATGTTTTGTACAAATTGTATTGTTTTATTTTAACTTTTTACAATGTAAACTGTTTTCATAAGTTTATATATATATATATATATATATATATATATATATATATATATATATATATATATATATATATATATATATATATATATATATATATATATATATATATATATATATATATATATATATATATATATAACGTCTGTATTACAGTGGACTTTCTTGGGTGTCCGTAATCACATGAAAGGTGACCCATACGCTTTGCATGGTTTAAAGTGTCACTTCCTAGGGTTGGCAAGAAAGACATAAGGAAGTCGACGTTATCAAAAGAAGCCTCGTTACAACTGGTTGCCCAGCCAGTGGAAAATGCTGATTCCTAGTACATCGAAATCTCTCTAAATCCCATAACCGCCCTGCTGGGATCACTATCCCTGAAAGATTCTCAGAAAACTGGTGTTAAACGTTATCTGCGTATCCACTGCCAGATATCTATATTAGTTTGAGTGTTTGGTAAATTATGATCACATGGAAGAATCTAAGCTCAACAAATATAGGGATTTGAGCCATCGGTACCAATCAGTAGGATCTGAAACCCTCTGGAACCTGGACAGATTTACAACAGTCTTCCCTGGTGAACTAGGTGTAAGCTCATCAACACCACCTGTTGCAATGTCTGTGTGGCGATACAAGGGGTGAAAATATTTTGTCTGTTGCATTCTCGGTTCCCGTCCAGCTTCAGAGGAACTGAAGGAGATTCATAATGTTTTAAAATGTTGTTATTGTATACAAAACTGTGACAAAATATATCCTTGCCTTAAAAAGGAAATTTGTCGGATGTTTGAAGAAAAATATTCAAATGGCTTCCAGGAGAGATTTAAGGTTTTTCCCTGAAGCCATTTTATTTACGTCTCCGATATTATAGGTTCGCAAAATTTGTGTTAGAAGTGAGCCCATGTACTGTATGTATAATTTATACGAATACAGTCTGCTTTTATTTTGAGCAACCATAGGCTCATTAAACATAATAAATGTATAAATACAGGAAAAAATTCTATCAAAGACTACATTTTTTCCCTTGCCGCCTTGTATTTAGCAAAGTTTTTTTTTATTTTAATAGTTTCATTCGGCATGGGATTACATGACATTTTAATAACCTGTCAACAATGACATTTGTATTGACATTTAAATTAAAAGAAAAAATCTTCAGCTTCTCAGAGGTAGGCCGTTTTTATGATGCAGTTGGTATTTCCTGTCTGGATCGCCACACTTAGTTACTGGAGCAAAGAAAAAACTGGTCGCCTTCCCTGACAAGTTTATCACTTAACACTTTCAGGAACTTAAAAAAAAAAACTTACTTTTACCACTATCCAACGGTTTCTGATCCTACTGGGACAAAGCTGTAGAATGATGCGAGGCTCTGTTTGTAAAGTTCCGATTCTCTGGTGCTGCAGCGGGTGTCTGCCACTGTAGCTGCCCATGTGTACTTCAACAGCCACCCAATATCGCACAATGGCCCATACACACTTTAAGACTTTTTTTAACATGATTACCACCTGTTCAGGTTAACATTGTGAGTGTTGATGTCTGCAGTTTAGTCTGCTTAGCTGTAGCAACGCTGCTCTTAATACCATTTGTCATATATATATATATATATATATATATATATATATATATATATATATATATATATATATATATATATATATATATGTATGTATATTAGTCAAAAAATCATAAATGTTAATGTGCAATTTGACCACATTGAAAAATGACGTAATTGATGCATCACAAAATCTCTTGAATTCTGTTTCCCGTTTCATATTGCTGTTAATTACAAATTATTATACCGTAGAGCACATTAGATTTTTCTCGTCAATAATTTTTTTTCTAATAATTCTGTTGACAAACACTTGTAATAAAATGTTATAATAATTACGTAGCTTTAATATCTTTTCCGATGTTTATATTGTTTCATATCTTGTTTTTCATGGTAACTGCTGTAGCTGTAGTGGTGCGAGCAGCAGACACTGGCCCCCGAGGATGTGGGAGTCACTGAGTGAGAGCAAGAGTGAGAATATAAAGGAGGTAGGGAGAGAAGGGGCTTGAAGCGTGGTAGTGTGGTCACCTTAGACCTCAGGGTTGTGCCGCCACTTCCGGCTCAGGTAGAAACAATATTTATCTTATATTTATCGTTTTAAAAGTTAGTTTCTCTGTTGGTGTTGCAACGCGGATCAGGCACCCAGACGGACTGTCCACACGCGCACAGGAAGGAGAGGGATGCAAACTACACATCTAGTAGGCTCATTTGAAAAATTCTTAGAGAAGGACGGGCACTGATGGCGCATACGTCTGGGTGCCAGGGCGTCAGGTGTGGGTGTTAGGACTGTGAGGTGCTGATGCTGGTATGGACACTCCCTCGTCAGCACCTTGCAAGTCAGGAAACAAAGATGACAATCCAACCAAAGAAGGCAAGCAGCATGCAAACGGTACAGGCAACTGAGGTGCATGCAGCAGGCAAGCGGCAGAAAAGCAGTCGAGGCAGTAGCAGCGGAGGAGCCTGTTGCCTGCCCTGCAAACCTGGACGGCATGAGGGCTGCTTCAGGAAATCATGGGTATGCATGGAGGGAGGGGGGATACGCGACAGCGCAAAGGGCGAATGGCATCGATGAAAGGGGGAAGGGGAGGGCAGGATGGCGTGGCACCTTACTGAGCTGTGGGCGTTGGCTTGGCCCTAATGGAAAAGGGATGAGTATCAGGGCCAAGTATAAGGGCTGGCTTGGCTCTATGGGGTGCTGGGGATGAGAGCTTTGGCCTAGCACAATGATGGCTTGGCCCTGTAATGAGATGATGGCTCTAGCATTGCTTTAGCACTGGCACTAACAGTTGCGTAGCCCAGGGCTGTAGGGAAGGAGGAGTGTAGGGGTGGCACTAGCGGTGGTGTTGCCCTAGGGATGTAGAGTGCAGAGACTGCATGAAACTAGCGGCGGATGGCACTAGCGGTGGCTCGGCCTGGGGGCAGGGGAGGACGTGAAAATACCGCTGGCTTGAGGGATGAGGGGTGAGTCTGGGGCGGCACTGACGATGGCTTGGCTCTGGAGATAAAAGGAGGAACTGGCATGGTATCTGTAGTGGCACTCGGGAAACATACACTGGCCACTCCCACCACGCCACTCATACGGCCAACCCAACTACCTGGATACACCATGCAAATTAACACTCCTTATAACTTACATAGAATCCCTCTTGTTAAGCAAGAGGTTGCAACAAAGTCTGCAGTGGAAAATATAGAATATCTCTACCTAGCTTGTTATACTTTTATCAAAGATGAGGTGTACAACGTTCAGCTAGTTACCTCTTAACAGACTGGGAAAGAGGGTGATCAGTGTTTTAAGGCAGGTGGTGAATGTGGCATGTGTTTGTGTGTGACCCACCTGGGTTGTGTTAACCCAGGTTAATACATGTCCAAACACACTTGACACGTTGGCCACCAAGGTAACAATTTACCACACAACCAAATAGAATTCGCACTGGTTTACTGCCAGAGGGGAACTTTGAACACACTCGACGGTGGGAAGTAGTGAGTGGAATGAGTGTGATGAGGGAGGTGCACTAGACTTTATAGAGGGTCATCAGTGATCATGATGGTATTGTCGGCATAGGTTTGCTGAGCAGACAACCGGCCGCTGGTGTGCGGGTTCACATGTATCCATGATGCAGAGTGAGGCGCGTGTCTCCGCAGGCTGCTGCCTTGTCTCCAACTCTAACTCCTGTGTCTCCAACGCCATACTCATACCGTGTCTCCAACGCTATATTTACATCTAACGTATCTCCAATTCCAGGGTCCTACCGTGTCTTCACCGCCATGTTTGTTTCTACCGTTTCTTCACCGCCATGTTTGTTTATATCGTGTCTTCAGCGCCATGTTTCTTTCTACTGTGTCTTCAACGCCATGTTTCTTTCTACTGTGTCTTCAACGCCATGTTTCTTTCTACTGTGTCTTTGACACCATGTTTCTTCTTACCGTGTCTCGGACGTCAACTTTCGAACATTAAGGAAACGGATGTCATCAGGACTGCCACTCTCCTGCGCACTATGTGCACAGGACACATCACACCGGTTGAATGACACACGAGGACTTCGCTTGTGCCTGGGCTAAATGGACGAGGCTATCTACCAAACGTAAAACGCCTATAAATACTGAAAGAATATGTGTCAAACACAACATATCCTGATAAATCAAACTGTCAGGTATTCTGAGGTTTTCTGACCTTTTGTGTGCTAACAGATGGCATATATGTGTGTGTGTGTGTGTGTGTGTGTGTGTGTGTGTAATATGGATTTATCTCCGTGTTTACATAATCTTTTCTAATTCTGACAAAAGCTAGCATGTTTATGTTGCCCCTACTACTACCATTACCTAATATGAGAGGCGCTGCATTCTTTGACAAACATGGCTTTTTCACAGTTTTGAAGACCATTAAACGCATGTTTTCTTTTTGATGGATTGAGAGGTGCGACACGTCTAGTATGGGGAAGACTGTATGGAGGGAGGGGGAAGCCCCGGCATAATGGCTAGAGACAGTCATCACTGGCGCAGCGACACACCTGCAGTGGACACACCTGCAGTGAACACACCTGCTGTGAACACACCTGCAGTAACCACTCTGCCTCAAGGCTACATTATGACCACGCAGGAGAAATCCTGAGCGAAAACGGCTACTGGAACATTAACTATTACAAGAAAAATATTGGTTACAGTGCCGATGCAACGTATCTAAATATAAATATACATTCACTTAAAAATCAGTGCTCCATTCATTACAAAATAAAGAGAAAAAAATATGACGAAAAAATGTAACGAACAAAGATAAGTATAAACTGTTAGCAAATAAATAGATAAGAAATACGATATGGCAAATTAGAGAAAGCAACATCATGTTAAACGTACGTATAAGTAACGCAGATATACTATTAATTGATATAGGAAATATAAAAAAAATGCAGTTGATTAATCGATGAAAAAGATATATAGATATATATATATAATAAATATGAGGAAAAAACTTTTGTTATTTAAGAACCACTGCTATAAATACATGAGTGAGTGTGTAATAGTGAGTGGAGGCCCCCGCGAGGGGTGGACAGGACAGAGGTGAGTAAGAGAGGTTAACTAATGGTGAGACCGTACATAGGGAGACAACGCTCACACACAACACAGAAAAAGCAGGTTAGATTAACTTTCACTGAAACAAATTTTCTCCTATTTACAGCCTGAAAGAGAAAATATATATACAGTGGTACCCCGACTTACGATATTTTTTCATTCCAGAATGCTGTTCAAGTGCCATTACCAAACGAATTTATCTCCTTAAGAAATGATGTAAAATAGACTAGTCTGTTTAGACCCCCAAAATTACACTTACAAAAGAATTTAAAAAAATAAACTTACATAAAAGGGTGTGTTTGGGGACCATCGTAAGTCGGGGTACCACTGTATATATATATATATATATATATATATATATATATATATATATATATATATATATATATATATCATGTATATGAGGAAATTAACTTAATAAAACAAGTCAAGAAAGCATACATTATCCAGTGGTGAAACTATTGTAATGATGCTAATGCAGGTGATGTAGAAGGCTCAATCTTACTGTAGTGGGTCTCTTCCCTACCCCAAGCCTCACACACAATACCCTAACCCACAAATTACCTTAAGATATGATCATTATTAAAGACATTCTTAAATAGGTATGATGTGTGCAGAGGAATGTGGGAGTGACTCAGGGGTAACAATGAGTTACTAGATGGAGCACATGTGCTCGTGCATGGCAAGTCAGGAGAGGGGCTAGGGGAAGGGGAGGTTCTCATTATTACCAGTACATCAAGGTGCTTGACTGGGAGGGGTGACGAGGTAATCTATATTACTACTACATCATTGTGGGTATGGAAGAGTCCTCACTATTACCACTACAACATGGTGGGTAGGGAAGGGTCCTCACTATTACCACTACAACATGGTGGGTAGGGGGGTATGGAGGGGTTCTCACTATTATCACTACAACATGGTGGGTAGGGGGTATGGAGGGGTTCTCACTATTATCACTACAACATGGTGGGTAGGGGGGTATGGAGGGGTTCTCACTATTATCACTACAACATGGTGGGTAGGGGATATAGAGGGTCCTCACTATTACTACTACAACATTGTGGGTAGGGGGAAGGGAGGGGAATGGTTGTTCGAAGCTGGGGTCCTCACCACTACAACATGCCGACAGATATCAACATTTATCGATGTATTTATATTATAGATAGAAATTTACTTTGACACTTATGACAAGACACTTTAAATTCTAACCTACACAAAAAAAAAATATGAAAAGTTTGGCTAATACAGTCTATAAAAACTTGTCACGTAGCAATACATGTCTACAGCCATTACAAGTCTACAATATTATATATATATATATATATATATATATATATATATATATATATATATATATATATATATATATATATATATATATGAGAAAGACTGACTTTGTTTTAAAGTTGGTGGTGATTATTCTCATAAGGTGCTATAAAAAGAATGGCTGACTTCTCTCTGGGTGTTTTGTTTTTTAGTTGGGTTTAAAGCCTATCGACTATGCGATGCAAGTTACACTACATCACATGTCGAGAATGCTTTAATCCCTAAACTGGGGATTAAAATAAACTAGTGCATATACAGAGATGTAATTACTTCTATGTAAATATATATCTCTGGAGGGCCACCTATGTAAACCTGCTGTTACCTATATAAACAATAGGATGTAAGTAGCAGCAATCAGCCTATACTCTGATGACACTACTCATAAGGATAGTGGGAGAGGAGAGTGG